>JBAMJR010000108.1:282500-290000 GCA_038501785.1 Myoxocephalus aenaeus
CAGAGAAGTGTATTTGATTGCTAGCAAGAAGTTAGCTTTGTGTTAGACAAAGTTAACTGACTGTGTGTCTATGTGCGTGTGAACGGCCGCGCGTGCGCACGTAAACGGCCGCATGCAATTTCGCGTGCGCGCGCGTGAACGACCGTGCGCGCGCACGCGGTAATACGGTCACGTGCACTTTTTCTTTTTTTTTTTTTTTTTTTTTTTATTAAGTCAAGGAGTTGCTGATTCTTTAGAGATCAAGGACAATAGGACTTTTTTTTATAAACTTTTTTTTACTTTGTTATTATTACACATACACACACGCAGACACACACACACAATAACACATCTCACTACCGGTAATGTATATATATTGCGACGTCTTACGGCAGTAGTAGCCACACTTTCAAAATTTCTTGCGAAATTTTCTAGTTTGTCTTATTTCCCTCGTCACTCTGGGCTCCACATGGTCAATACAACCAGGTAACACATCAGTGTGTGTGTGAGTGTGAGTGTGAGTGTGTGTGTGAGTGTGTGTGTGTGTGTGTGTGTGAGTGTGAGTGTGTGTGAGTCAGTGTGTGTATGCGTCAGTGTGTGTGTGTCTGTGTGTGTGTGTCAGTGTGTGTGTGTGTCTGTGTCAGTGTGTGTGTGTGTGAGTGTGGGTGTGTGTGTCAGTGTGTGTATGCGTCAGTGTGTGTGTGTCAGTGTGTGTATGCGTCAGTGTGTGTGTGTCAGTGTGTGTGTGTCAGTGTGTGTATGTGTCAGTGTGTGTGTGTGTCAGTGTGTGTGTGTCAGTGTGTGTGTGTCAGTGTGTGTATGTGTCAGTGTGTGTGTGTGTCAGTGTGTGTGTGTCAGTGTGTGTGTGTCAGTGTGTGTGTGTCAGTGTGTGTGTGTGTCTGTGTCAGTGTGTGTGTGTGTGAGTGTGGGTGTGTGTGTGTGTGAGTCAGTGTGTGTGTGTCAGTGTGTGTGTCTGTCTGTGTGTACTGACCTGCCCAGGTGTCTCCTCAGCGTGTTGTAGAGCTGACAGGTGAGCTCCTCCTCCTCCGATGCACGGCCATCCTGATCCATACACACCTCCTCTACAGACAGGTGAGAGACAGACAGGTGAGAGAGACAGGTGAGAGAGACAGACAGGTGAGAGACAGACAGGTGAGACAGACAGGTGAGAGACAGACAGGTGAGAGACAGACAGGTGAGAGAGACAGACAGGTGAGAGAGACAGGTGAGAGAGACAGACAGGTGAGAGAGACAGGTGAGAGAGACAGACAGGTGAGAGACAGACAGGTGAGACAGACAGGTGAGAGAGACAGACAGGTGAGAGAGACAGACAGGTGAGAGACAGACAGGTGAGAGAGACAGACAGGTGAGAGAGACAGACAGGTGAGAGACAGACAGGTGAGAGAGACAGGTGAGAGACAGACAGGTGAGAGAGACAGGTGAGAGACAGACAGGTGAGAGAGACAGACAGGTGAGAGAGACAGGTGAGAGAGACAGACAGGTGAGACAGACAGGTGAGAGAGACAGGTGAGAGAGACAGGTGAGAGAGACAGACAGGTGAGAGAGACAGGTGAGAGAGACAGACAGGTGAGAGAGACAGACAGGTGAGAGAGACAGGTGAGAGACAGACAGGTGAGAGAGACAGACAGGTGAGAGAGACAGACAGGTGAGAGAGACAGACAGGTGAGAGAGACAGGTGAGAGAGACAGGTGAGAGAGACAGACAGGTGAGAGAGACAGACAGGTGAGAGACAGACAGGTGAGAGACAGACAGGTGAGAGACAGACAGGTGAGAGAGACAGACAGGTGAGAGAGACAGACAGGTGAGAGAGACAGGTGAGAGACAGACAGGTGAGAGAGACAGACAGGTGAGAGACAGACAGGTGAGAGAGACAGGTGAGAGAGACAGACAGGTGAGAGACAGACAGGTGAGAGACAGACAGGTGAGAGAGACAGACAGGTGAGAGAGACAGACAGGTGAGAGACAGACAGGTGAGAGACAGACAGGTGAGACAGACAGGTGAGAGACAGACAGGTGAGAGACAGACAGGTGAGAGAGACAGACAGGTGAGAGAGACAGACAGGTGAGAGAGACAGACAGGTGAGAGAGACAGACAGGTGAGAGAGACAGACAGGTGAGAGAGACAGACAGGTGAGAGACAGACAGGTGAGAGACAGACAGGTGAGAGACAGACAGGAGAGACAGACAGGTGAGAGAGACAGGTGAGAGAGACAGGTGAGAGACAGACAGGTGAGAGACAGACAGGTGAGAGAGACAGACAGGTGAGAGAGACAGACAGGTGAGAGAGACAGACAGGTGAGAGAGACAGGTGAGAGAGACAGACAGGTGAGAGAGACAGACAGGTGAGAGAGACAGACAGGTGAGAGACAGACAGGTGAGAGACAGACAGGTGAGAGACAGACAGGTGAGAGAGACAGACAGGTGAGAGACAGACAGGTGAGAGAGACAGGTGAGAGAGACAGGTGAGAGAGACAGACAGGTGAGAGAGACAGGTGAGAGAGACAGACAGGTGAGAGAGACAGGTGAGAGACAGACAGGTGAGAGAGACAGACAGGTGAGAGAGACAGGTGAGAGAGACAGGTGAGAGACAGACAGGTGAGAGACAGACAGGTGAGAGAGACAGACAGGTGAGAGAGACAGACAGGTGAGAGAGACAGACAGGTGAGAGAGACAGGTGAGAGAGACAGACAGGTGAGAGAGACAGGTGAGAGAGACAGACAGGTGAGAGAGACAGACAGGTGAGAGAGACAGGTGAGAGAGACAGGTGAGAGAGACAGACAGGTGAGAGAGACAGGTGAGAGAGACAGGTGAGAGAGACAGACAGGTGAGAGACAGACAGGTGAGAGACAGACAGGTGAGAGAGACAGACAGGTGAGAGAGACAGACAGGTGAGAGACAGACAGGTGAGACACAGACAGGTGAGAGAGACAGGTGAGAGAGACAGACAGGTGAGAGACAGACAGGTGAGACACAGACAGGTGAGACACAGACAGGTGAGAGACAGACAGGTGAGAGAGACAGACAGGTGAGAGACAGACAGGTGAGAGAGACAGACAGGTGAGAGAGACAGACAGGTGAGAGACAGACAGGTGAGACACAGACAGGTGAGACACAGACAGGTGAGAGACAGACAGGTGAGAGAGACAGACAGGTGAGAGACAGACAGGTGAGAGAGACAGACAGGTGAGAGAGACAGACAGGTGAGAGACAGACAGGTGAGACACAGACAGGTGTGAGACAGACAGGTGAGACACAGACAGGTGTGAGACAGTCAGTGTGTGTTCATGTCAGTGAGACCTGTGGTGGAGGTGAGCAGGATCTGCACCAGGTGAGCCACAGTGACCAGGTGAAGCAGGTGGAGGTGGGCAGAGTCCACAACTCTCAGTCCTGATTGGTCCAGACTGTGAACCGAGCTGTATGACATCACACTGTAGACCTGCAGAGACCAACACTGACCGTTAACAGGAACTCTGGATTTACTGACTTTATTATGTAAATAAACTGGCTCTACTCTGGATTTACTGACTTTATTATGTAAATAAACTGGCTCTACTCTGGATTTACTGACTTTATTATGTAAATAAACTGGCTCTACTCTGGATTTACTGACTTTATTATGTAAATAAACTGGCTCTACTCTGGATTTACTGACTTTATTATGTAAATAAACTGGCTCTACTCTGGATTTACTGACTTTATTATGTAAATAAACTGGCTCTACTCTGGATTTACTGACTTTATTGTGTAAATAAACTGGCTCTACTCTGGATTTACTGACTTTATTGTGTAAATAAACTGGCTCTACTCTGGATTTACTGACTTTATTGTGTAAATAAACTGGCTCTACTCTGGATTTACTGACTTTATTGTGTAAATAAACTGGCTCTACTCTGGATTTACTGACTTTATTGTGTAAATAAACTGGCTCTACTCTGGATTTACTGACTTTATTGTGTAAATAAACTGGCTCTACTCTGGATTTACTGACTTTATTGTGTAAATAAACTGGCTCTACTCTGGATTTACTGACTTTATTGTGTAAATAAACTGGCTCTACTCTGGATTTACTGACTTTATTATGTAAATAAACTGGCTCTACTCTGGATTTACTGACTTTATTGTGTAAATAAACTGGCTCTACTCTGGATTTACTGACTTTATTATGTAAATAAACTGGCTCTACTCTGGATTTACTGACTTTATTGTGTAAATAAACTGGCTCTACTCTGGATTTACTGACTTTATTGTGTAAATAAACTGGCTCTACTCTGGATTTACTGACTTTATTATGTAAATAAACTGGCTCTACTCTGGATTTACTGACTTTATTGTGTAAATAAACTGGCTCTACTCTGGATTTACTGACTTTATTGTGTAAATAAACTGGCTCTACTCTGGATTTACTGACTTTATTGTGTAAATAAACTGGCTCTACTCTGGATTTACTGACTTTATTGTGTAAATAAACTGGCTCTACTCTGGATTTACTGACTTTATTGTGTAAATAAACTGGCTCTACTCTGGATTTACTGACTTTATTGTGTAAATAAACTGGCTCTACTCTGGATTTACTGACTTTATTATGTAAATAAACTGGCTCTACTCTGGATTTACTGACTTTATTATGTAAATAAACTGGCTCTACTCTGGATTTACTGACTTTATTATGTAAATAAACTGGCTCTACTCTGGATTTACTGACTTTATTATGTAAATAAACTGGCTCTACTCTGGATTTACTGACTTTATTATGTAAATAAACTGGCTCTACTCTGGATTTACTGACTTTATTGTGTAAATAAACTGGCTCTACACTGGATTTACTGACTTTATTATGTAAATAAACTGGCTCTACTCTGGATTTACTGACTTTATTATGTAAATAAACTGGCTCTACTCTGGATTTACTGACTTTATTATGTAAATAAACTGGCTCTACTCTGGATTTACTGACTTTATTATGTAAATAAACTGGCTCTACTCTGGATTTACTGACTTTATTATGTAAATAAACTGGCTCTACTCTGGATTTACTGACTTTATTATGTAAATAAACTGGCTCTACTCTGGATTTACTGACTTTATTGTGTAAATAAACTGGCTCTACACTGGATTTACTGACTTTATTGTGTAAATAAACTGGCTCTACTCTGGATTTACTGACTTTATTATGTATAAACTGGCTCTACTCTGGATTTACTGACTTTATTATGTAAATAAACTGGCTCTACTCTGGATTTACTGACTTTATTATGTAAATAAACTGGCTCTACTCTGGATTTACTGACTTTATTATGTAAATAAACTGGCTCTACTCTGGATTTACTGACTTTATTGTGTAAATAAACTGGCTCTACTCTGGATTTACTGACTTTATTATGTAAATAAACTGGCTCTACTCTGGAAGATGACTGGGTTTAGACTAAATCAATATAAACTTGGTTTAAACTCAGTATGAAGTGATTAAACTCACCAGCAGGTGAAACATGTCGATGTCGAGGATAGAGAGTGTGTTTTCTACCTGAGAGTCTGGAACCAGGGCTACAACGCACACACACACACACACACACACACACACTGATTACAAACATACCGTATGCAACTGTATGTGTGTGTGTGTTGTGTGTGTAGTGTGTGTTACCTGCTAGCAGCCTGATGAAGTGAGACTGAACTGTTGTTGGTGGAGCCGCATTCCAACAGGCTGAACTGAACCTGGTGAGAGAGCTTAAGCAGTCATCCTGTAAAACACACACACACACACACACACACACACACACACACACACACACACACACACACACACACACACACACACACACAATATCGTCATGATGTACCTGGTGAACAGGTGACAGACCCTCCAACACTCCTCTACCTGACAATGCAGGTTTCCATCTAAACCTCTAAAACCCCGCCCCTCTGCCACTCCTGTCCAATCAGACGGCCCGTCTCTCTTTGTTACCTGTCGACAAGGTAAACTTCCAAACAGCGGCCTGTCCTCTTCCATCAGGAGGCGCTCTGCAAAGAAACGCACTGTCAGCACAACGTCTGACCTCTCAGGTGTGTGTGTACCGTCCCAGGTGTGTGTGTACCTATGCTCTGGATGGTGTAGGCGCAGGTGGACCAGCTCAGCACCGGGACTCTGTGGTCCTGCTCGTTGGGGTTCAGCTTCAGTCCCACCTTGTAGGTGGACATGCTGAAGGTGGTGATCATCTCCCTGACGCTGCTGGAGAACGGGTTCCTGAGAGAGACGGTGACATCATCACCTGCTGACATCATCCAGGTGTGTTCTAACAGATGTATGGTACCAATGCAAACTCACTGTGGAGTGAAGTCCACTCTGAATCCTTCAGGGACAGCAGGCCCCGCCCCCTCTGCTACACCTGAAATATGAAATGTATCGAATTATAGATTTTATTAATGAACAAATCTCAAACAGAAACAGGTGTGACTCCGCCCTCTCAATGATTGACAGGTGAAACGGTCTAGCAGGCTGATTGGTGAGTCACGGCCCAGTTCTGAACACCAGACAACTACAACGGATAGCCGGCTCCATTTTAAAGGACAGGGAGGTTCAGGTTCTCCCTCTGGAGGAGGGGTTTAGAACCACGGTGCAGAACAAATAGGTATGAAACAGCTTTGTTCCAGAGGAGGGGTTTAGAACCACGGTGCAGAACAAAGAGGTATGAAACAGCTTTGTTCTAGAGGAGGAGTTTAGAACCACGGTGCAGAACAAAGAGGTATGAAACAGCTTTGTTCTAGAGGAGGGGTTTAGAACCACGGTGCAGAACAAAGAGGTATGAAACAGCTTTGTTCTAGAGGAGGAGTTTAGAACCACGGTGCAGAACAAAGAGGTATGAAACAGCTTTGTTCTAGAGGAGGGGTTTAGAACCACGGTGCAGAACAAAGAGGTATGAAACAGCTTTGTTCTAGAGGAGGGGTTTAGAACCACGGTGCAGAACAAAGAGGTATGAAACAGCTTTGTTCTAGAGGAGGAGTTTAGAACCACGGTGCAGAACAAAGAGGTATGAAACAGCTTTGTTCTAGAGGAGGAGTTTAGAACCACGGTGCAGAACAAAGAGGTATGAAACAGCTTTGTTCTAGAGGAGGGGTTTAGAACCACGGTGCAGAACAAAGAGGTCTGAAACAGCTTTGTTCTAGAGGAGGAGTTTAGAACCACGGTGCAGAACAAAGAGGTATGAAACAGCTTTGTTCTAGAGGAGGGGTTTAGAACCACGGTGCAGAACAAAGAGGTATGAAACAGCTTTGTTCTAGAGGAGGAGTTTAGAACCACGGTGCAGAACAAAGAGGTATGAAACAGCTTTGTTCTAGAGGAGGGGTTTAGAACCACGGTGCAGAACAAAGAGGTATGAAACAGCTTTGTTCTAGAGGAGGGGTTTAGAACCACGGTGCAGAACAAAGAGGTCTGAAACAGCTTTGTTCTAGAGGAGGAGTTTAGAACCACGGTGCAGAACAAAGAGGTATGAAACAGCTTTGTTC
>JBAMJR010000108.1:292500-552011 GCA_038501785.1 Myoxocephalus aenaeus
TGTACCTGTAGTCAGGTGTGTGTGTGTGTACCTGTAGTCAGGTGTGTGTGTGTGTGTACCTGTAGTCAGGTGTGTGTGTGTGTGTGTGTGTGTGTACCTGTAGTCAGGTGTGTGTGTGTGTACCTGTAGTCAGGTGTGTGTGTGTGTGTGTGTGTGTGTACCTGTAGTCAGGTGTGTGTGTGTGTACCTGTAGTCAGGTGTGTGTGTGTGTGTACCTGTAGTCAGGTGTGTGTGTGTGTGTACCTGTAGTCAGGTGTGTGTGTGTGTACCTGTAGTCAGGTGTGTGTGTGTGTGTGTGTACCTGTAGTCAGGTGTGTGTGTGTGTACCTGTAGTCAGGTGTGTGTGTGTGTGGCAGCAGAGGGATCACAGTGTTGCTCAGACACTCGCACAGTGGACACAGGAACTCTCCGTTTTCCACATCGTAGCTGGTATGACCTCGTAGACGCTGCTGACGTCTCTGCTCTTTCAACTGCACCGCCTCAAAGTACCTGAGAGCGCGCGCGCACACACACACACACACACACACACACACACACACACACACACACACACACACACACACACACACACACACACACACTAACTTCTCTTGTGATATGGCCAAGTATGAATGGATATAGTTATTATAAGGTGCAGATGCAGTGCCTCACCTCTGCCAGCAGGTGGCGTGCATGATGTGTCCACAGCTGGCCGTGTGGATCCCCAGTGACAGAGCAGGGTTCATGAACAGAGGGTCGTGACGCTCTAAAACACACATTTACACATTTGTCAAACAACACGGAATAACAGTGAGCGGCTGCTGTCCCGATGATGTCATAGTGAGGCCCTGCCCACCTGGGTCAGGTAGGTTGCAGCGGCGGTTTTTAGACAACACCGTTGATCTCTGGATGAAGGCCGCCAGCACCATGGCTCTGCCTTGACCTCTGACCTCCTGCTCCTCCTGACATAGGATACAGGTCACCAGCTGACGGCGCTCGGCTCCTCCCACTCTCCTGGGACCAACACACACCGGAGCAGCGCAGGTGGACTCCGAACTGGGAGGACTGGAAGGGGTGAAAATGTTTCACTATTCTTTTATGTAACCTTCATTAGATTTTTCGTTTCACCTGTGTGTACAGGTATATACAGGTGTATAAACGTGTGGACAGGTGTGTCCAGGTGTACCTGTTGTCTACAGCAGCAGACGTGGACACCTCCAGCTCCTCCAGACTCTGTTGGAAAAGTTCCTTGTTCTCGTTGATGAAATGTTTCTGCATCTCAGACATTTGAGCCATGATCTTCTCCCTCCGGAGACGAGCCATCTCCGCCTTCCTCTTCCTCTCCGCCTTGTCTTTGTCTCGCACCGTCTGCAGAGAGAGGACATCATCCTCATCATCCTCATCCTCATCATCCTCAGTGAAAGACAACATCAATGTTTGACGTCTCACCTCCTCTGGTCCTTGTCCCTGGCAGACGGGGACGGTGAAGGTGGAGGACGTTTGTTCTCTTATTGTTTTGATGTTTGCAACCCTCTGAAGACACAAACAAACTTCTATGTCTCCATCTGAACATCTCAAAGGCCCACAGAGACATCCAGAGTTATGTCCAACACGACAGGACAACTATGTCCTTTACCTCCAGAGTTATGTCCAACACAACTATGTCCTTTACCTCCAGAGTTATGTCCAACACAACTATGTCCTTTACCTCCAGAGTTATGTCCAACACGACTATGTCCTTTACCTCCAGAGTTATGTCCAACACGACTATGTCCTTTACCTCCAGAGTTATGTCCAACACAACTATGTCCTTTACCTCCAGAGTTATGTCCAACACAACTATGTCCTTTACCTCCAGAGTTATGTCCAACACAACTATGTCCTTTACCTCCAGAGTTATGTCCAACACAACTATGTCCTTTACCTCCAGAGTTGTGTCCAACACAACTATGTCCTTTACCTCCAGAGTTATGTCCAACACGACTATGTCCTTTACCTCCAGAGTTATGTCCAACACGACAACTACAGTCAGGTCCATAAATATTTGGACATTGACAAATTTTTCATTATTTTGGCTCTGTGCACCACAACAATGGAGTTGAAATGAAAAAAACACAACAAATTCAAATGTGGCCACCCTCTTTTTAAGGGACCAAAAGTAATTGGACAATTGGCTGCTCAGCTGTTCCAAGGTCAGGTGTGTGTAATTCCCTCGTTATTTCATTTACAAGGAGTAGATAAAAGGTCTAGAGTTCATTTCAGGTGGTATTTGTGTTTGGAATCTGTTGCGGTCAACTCTCAATATGAAGTCCAAAGAGCTGTCACTATCAGTGAAGCAAGCCATCATTAGGATGAAACATCAAAACAAAACCATCAGAGAGATAGCAAACACATTAGGTGTGGCCAAATCAACTGTTTGGTACATTCTGAAGAAGAAAGAACGCACTGGTGAGCTCAGCAACACCAGAAGACCCGGAAGACCACGGAAGACAACTGTGGTGATGCCAGAAGAATCATTTCCCTGGTGAAGAAAAACCCCTTCACAACAGTTGTCCAGATCAAGAACACTCTCCAGGAGGTAGGTGCATCTGTGTCAAAGTCCACCATCAAGAGAAGACTTCAGAGTAAATACAGAGGGTTCACCACAAGATGTAAACCATTGGTGAGCCTCAACAACAGGAAGACCAGATTAGAGTTTGCCAAAAAACATCTAAAAGAGCCTGTACAGTTCTGGAAGAACATCCTATGGACAGATGAGACAAAGATCAACTTGTACCAGAATGATGGGAAGAGAAGAGTATGGAGAAGGAAAGGAACTGCTCATGATCCAAAGCATACCACCTCATCAGTGAAGCATGGTGGAGGTAGTGTTGTGGCGTGGGCATGTATGGCTGCCAATGGAACTGGTTCCCTTGTATTTATTGATGATGTGACTGCTGACAAAAGCAGCAGGATGAATTCGGAAGTGTTTGGGGTAATATGATCTGCTCATATTCAGCCAAATGCTTCAGAACTCATTGGACTTCACAGTGCAGATGGACAATGACCCGAAGCATACTGCGAAAGCAAGTGACAATTAGATTTATGATTATATTAATTTGTCCAATTACTTTTGGTCCCTTAAAAAGAGGGTGGCCACATTTGAATTTGTTGTAGTTCCTACACCGTTCACCTGATTTGGATGTAAATACCCTCAAATTAGACATGTCAATGTCCAAATATTTATGGACCTGACTGTATGTCCTTTACCTCCAGAGTTATGTCCAACACGTCCTTTACCTCATGTCAACTATGTCATTTTTGACACCTTTTCCTAAACCATAGGTCCAAATGCTTCAAAATATTCTTAAATTGTACAATAATTTTATGAATTGCAGCTGTTCTCCATGAATGTAATGGCTTCCTCACTAATGGTTAAAACACAATGAACAAACACATTACAAAGAAACACCAAGAAAGTACAACATTTTGTTTGCCAAAGTGGATTAAACGCTGACATTATCAAAACATTATTTTGAATATTTTGATACTTTTTACAGAACAAACTAAACTGTGTGAAGTTAACCCATGCTGATATAGTTTAACTATGTAATATTATTTATTAGCGCCTCAACTGAAATCAAACTGAGCCTGTACAACAGATCAGATCTATAGGCTGTGACATCATCGCTCACCTTGAGGATCCAGGTGATCATGTCTTTGTGAACCTCCAGGTGAGGAGCGTTCTGCAGACTCTCCAACAGAGCCAGGACACTTCCTGAAGTACTAGGAGCTTCACCTGGACCTGAACGAACACACACACACACACACACACACACACACACACACACACACACACACACACACACACACACACACACACACACACACACACACACACACACACTCTTTATTGCCTGTATTATAGTGCAGCTTGGAGAAGGACTCTAGTCCACATCATCTGCAAAGAGCAGAGTCGCAGTTCTGAGGTCCTCAAACCGGAGTACATTATGTCTATCTATACCTAGTGTGTATATACTAATGTGTGTTTATAATGTGTGTATCTACCTCATGAGTGTATATACTGAATCGGTGTATATAATGTGTGTACTGACGTGTGATCTTGCAGGAGTAGTTAAATGTGATGTCATCGTCTCTGCTGCTGCTTTCCAGCTGCTGCTCTTCCTCGAGAAGAGCCACACCCACCAGATGAAGAACCTGTACACACACAGTATACACACACAGTGTACACACACAGTGCACACACAGAGAGACGATACAGTTAGAACAGTCATACTAATACACCCCCATAAGGTTAGGTGTACTACACCACCCATAGAGTGAGGTGCTAGTAAACCCCCATAAGGTTAGGTTCTAGTACACCATCCATAGTGAGGTTCTAGTACACCCCCATAGGGGTAGGTTCTAGTACACCCCCATAAGGTTAAGTTCTAGTACACCCCCATAGGGTTAGGTTCTAGTACGCCCCCATAAGGTTAAGTTCTAGTACACAACCCATAGGGTTAGGTTCTAGTACGCCCCCATAAGGTTAAGTTCTAGTACACCCCCATAGGGTTAGGTTCTAGTACACCATCCATAGTGAGGTTCTAGTACGGCCCCATAGGGGTAGGTTCTAGTACGCCCCCATAAGGTTAAGTTCTAGTACACCCCCATAAGGTTAAGTTCTAGTACACCCCCATAAGGTTAAGTTCTAGTACACCCCCATAGGGTTAGGGACTAGTACACCCCCATAGGGTTAGGGACTAGTACACCCCCATAAGGTTAGGGACTAGTACGCCCCCATAAGGTTAGGGACTAGTACGCCCCCATAAGGTTAAGTTCTAGTACGCCCCCATAGGGTTAAGTTCTAGTACACCCCCATAGGGTTAGGGACTAGTACACCCCCATAGGGTTAGGGACTAGTACACCATCCATAGTGAGGTTCTAGTACACCCCCATAGGGTTAGGTTCTAGTACACCCCCATAGGGTTAGGTTCTAGTACACCCCCATAGGGTTAGGTTCTAGTACACCCCCATAGGGTTAGGTTCTAGTACGCCCCCATAGGGTTAGGTTCTAGTACACCCCCATAGGGTTAGGTTCTAGTACGCCCCCATAAGGTTAGGTTCTAGTACGCCCCCATAGGGTTAGATTCTAGTACGCTCCCATAGGGTTAGATTCTAGTATGCCCCCATAGGGTTAGGTTCTAGTACACCCCCATAGGGTTAGGGACTAGTACATCCCCATAGGGTTAGGTTCTAGTACATCCCCATAAGGTTAGGTTCTAGTACGCCCCATAGGTGTAGGGACTAGTACGCCCCAATAGGGTTAGGTTCTAGTACACCCCCATAGGGTTAGGGACTAGTACACCCCCATAGGGTTAGGTTCTAGTACGCCCCCATAGGGTTAGGTTCTAGTACGCCCCCATAGGGTTAGGTTCTAGTACACCCCCATAGGGTTAGGTTCTAGTACACCATCCATAGTGAGGTTCTAGTACGCCCCCATAGGGGTAGGTTCTAGTACGCCCCCATAAGGTTAAGTTCTAGTACACCCCCATAAGGTTAAGTTCTAGTACACCCCCATAGGGTTAGGGACTAGTACACCCCCATAGGGTTAGGGACTAGTACACCCCCATAGGGTTAGGGACTAGTACGCCCCCATAAAGTTAAGTTCTAGTACACCCCCATAAAGTTAAGTTCTAGTACACCCCCATAAAGTTAAGTTCTAGTACACCCCCATAGGGTTAGGTTCTAGTACACCCCCATAAGGTTAGGTTCTAGTACGCCCCCATAAGGTTAGGTTCTAGTACGCCCCCATAGGGTTAGGTTCTAGTACGCCCCATAGGGTTAGGTTCTAGTACGCCCCATAGGGGTAGGGACTAGTACGCCCCATAGGGGTAGGGACTAGTACGCCCCCATAGGGGTAGGGACTAGTACGCCCCCATAGGGGTAGGGACTAGTACGCCCCCATAGGGTTAGGTTCTAGTACGCCCCATAGGGGTAGGGACTAGTACGCCCCCATAGGGTTAGGTTCTAGTACGCCCCATAGGGGTAGGGACTAGTACGCCCCATAGGGGTAGGGACTAGTACGCCCCCATAGGGGTAGGGACTAGTATGCCCCCATAGGGTTAGGTTCTAGTACGCCCCCATAGGGTTAGGTTCTAGTACGCCCCCATAGGGTTAGGTTCTAGTACGCCCCCATAGGGTTAGGTTCTAGTACGCCCCCATAGGGTTAGGTTCTAGTACGCCCCATAGGGTTAGGTTCTAGTACGCCCCATAGGGTTAGGTTCTA
The DNA here is from genome assembly GCA_038501785.1 of Myoxocephalus aenaeus. Classification (NCBI taxonomy): domain Eukaryota; kingdom Metazoa; phylum Chordata; class Actinopteri; order Perciformes; family Cottidae; genus Myoxocephalus; species Myoxocephalus aenaeus. The sequence goes on from JBAMJR010000108.1 coordinate 298,748, forward strand.
GTACGCCCCATAGGGTTAGGTTCTAGTACGCCCCCATGTGCCTCACCCTCTGCAGCATGGACTCGGTCCAGCCCCCCCCACTGGGCTCCACAGCCCACTGCAGCACGGCGTCCTCTACGGCCAGCAGCACATCACACTGAAGCAGGTTCACCAGGCTGCCGAACAGAGGACAGAGTAGGGGGGGGGCAGGAGGGGGGAGGGCTGAGCGCACACATACACACACACACACACATTACCACCATGAAACATCATCACACAGGTGTAACTACTAGACAGACAGGTGTGTTTACCTGTGATCTCTCCGTTCTGTCTCCTCAGCTTCCTCTGAGCCTCCTCAGCCTGCAACGCATCACACACTGTTACCGTGACATCACACATTGTTACCATGACAGCACACACTGTTACCATCACCTGATCAATCACCTGATCGGAGTGTATACCTTGGACTGGTCGGCTCTGCTGAAGTGATGAAAATAGAGGTTGAAGTGTTTGTTCCACTCAGGTCTTAGTTCATACAGACCTCGACCCGTCACACCTGGTTTCCTGTTAACACAGTGGACTGATGGTTGTTAAGGTGGACTTGTGTTTAAGGTGGACTGATGGTTGTTAAGGTGGACTTGTGTTTAAGGTGGACTGATAGTTGTTAAGGTGGACTTGTGTTTAAGGTGGACTGATAGTTGTTAAGGTGGACTTGTGTTTAAGGTGGACTGATGGTTGTTAAGGTGGACTTGTGTTTAAGGTGGACTGATAGTTGTTAAGGTGGACTTGTGTTTAAGGTGGACTGATAGTTGTTAAGGTGGACTTGTGTTTAAGGTGGACTGATAGTTGTTAAGGTGGACTTGTGTTTAAGGTGGACTGATGGTTGTTAAGGTGGACTTGTGTTTAAGGTGGACTGATGGTTGTTAAGGTGGACTTGTGTTTAAGGTGGACTGATGGTTGTTAAGGTGGACTTGTGTTTAAGGTGGACTGATGGTTGTTAAGGTGGACTTGTGTTTAAGGTGGACTGATGGTTGTTAAGGTGGACTTGTGTTTAAGGTGGACTGATAGTTGTTAAGGTGGACTTGTGTTTAAGGTGGACTGATGGTTGTTAAGGTGGACTTGTGTTTAAGGTGGATTGATAGTTGTTAAGGTGGACTTGTGTTTAAGGTGGACTGATGGTTGTTAAGGTGGACTTGTGTTTAAGGTGGATTGATGGTTGTTAAGGTGGACTTGTGTTTAAGGTGGATTGATGGTTGTGTTTAAGGTTAGGGTTAGGAAACTGACTTGAATGAAGCCACGCTGTCGATGACTCGTTCCAGACCCGTCTCCTTGTTCCCCTGAAGAGAAGAAAAGACACACATGAACTATATGTAGGTATACAGGTAAACAGAAGGACAGGTAAACAGAAGGACAGGTGAACAGAAGGACAGGTGAACAGAAGGACAGGTGAACAGACAGCCAGGTGAACAGAAGGACAGGTGAACAGACAGCCAGGTGAACAGAAGGACAGGTGAACAGAAGGACAGGTGAACAGAAGGACAGGTGAACAGACAGACAGGTGAACAGACAGCCAGGTGAACAGACAGCCAGGTGAACAGAAGGACAGGTGAACAGAAGGACAGGTGAACAGAAGGACAGGTGAACAGACAGCCAGGTGAACAGACAGCCAGGTAAACAGAAGGACAGGTAAACAGAAGGACAGGTGAACAGACAGACAGGTGAACAGACAGACAGGTGAACAGAAGGACAGGTGAACAGAAGGACAGGTGAACAGAAGGACAGGTAAACAGAAGGACAGGTAAACAGACGGACAGGTGAACAGACGGACAGGTGAACAGAAGGACAGGTGAACAGAAGGACAGGTGAACAGAAGGACAGGTGAACAGAAGGACAGGTGAACAGAAGGACAGGTAAACAGAAGGACAGGTAAACAGAAGGACAGGTAAACAGAAGGACAGGTGAACAGACGGACAGGTGAACAGACGGACAGGTAAACAGAAGGACAGGTGAACAGAAGGACAGGTGAACAGACAGCCAGGTAAACAGAAGGACAGGTAAACAGACAGCCAGGTGAACAGACAGCCAGGTGAACAGACAGCCAGATAAACAGACAGCCAGGTGAACAGACAGCCAGGTAAACAGACAGCCAGGTAAACAGACAGACAGGTAAACAGACAGACAGGTGAACAGACAGACAGGTGAACAGACAGACAGGTGAACAGACAGACAGGTGAACAGACAGACAGGTGAACAGACAGACAGGTGAACAGACAGACAGGTGAACAGACAGACAGGTGAACAGACAGACAGGTGAACACTCACATTCTCTGGCAGAGCCTTCACCAGCTCGCTGTGAGCCATCGGTCTGATTGACAGCTGATGGATGATTTCTCTTCTGACCTCATCAGAGGGCTCCACCTGGCCAACACCTGACACGTAGCGCTCACCTGTACACACACACACACACACACGCACGTCACCTTTCAGATGCAGTCACCTGTACACACACACACACGTCACCTTTCAGATGCAGTCACCTGTACACACACACACACACACACACACACGTCACCTTTCAGATGCAGTCACCTGTACACACACACACACACACACACACACACACACACACACACACACACACACACACACACACACACACACACACACACACGTCACCTTTCAGATGCAGTCACCTGTACACACACACACACACACACACACACACACACACACACACACACACACACACACACACACACACGTCACCTTTCAGATGCAGTCGGCATCTTGTGGATTCCATCAGTGCAGAAGGGTCGTATCCGCTAATTAAGACTAACGTTAGCTCAGCTGTTGTTGTTGTTGTGTTTTCTGAGATGCATTGTGTTTTTGTCCGTACACAACTCAACTAAATATATAATATAGGTTGAGTAGTTCTTTGACATTTTAAAACGAAAAATTAGAAAGCAGACTCACCAACCACCATGATGATGAGGTGAAGCATCTCCTCTATCAGAGTGTTGTTCTGCTGGACCACATCCTGTCACACAGTAGAGCCTGTTAGTGTCTGTACCTAGTCTGTTCTAGTCAGTACTGACCATGTTAGTGTCTGTACCTAGTCTGTTCTAGTCAGTACTGACCATGTTAGTGTCTGTACCTAGTCTGTTCTAGTCAGTACTGACCATGTTAGTGTCTGTACCTAGTCAGTACTGACCATGTTAGTGTCTATACCTAGTCTGTTCTAGTCAGTACTGACCATGTTAGTGTCTGTACCTAGTCTGTTTAGTCAGTACTGACCATGTTAGTGTCTGTACCTAGTCTGTTCTAGTCAGTACTGACCATGTTAGTGTCTGTACCTAGTCTGTTCTAGTCAGTACTGACCATGTTAGTGTCTGTACCTAGTCTGTTCTAGTCAGTACTGACCATGTTAGTGTCTGTACCTAGTCTGTTCTAGTCAGTATTGACCATGTTAGTGTCTGTACCTAGTCTGTTCTAGTCAGTATTGACCATGTTAGTGTCTGTACCTAGTCTGTTCTAGTCAGTATTGACCATGTTAGTGTCTGTACCTAGTCAGTATTGACCATGTTAGTGTCTGTACCTAGTCAGTACTGACCATGTTAGTGTCTGTACCTAGTCTGTTCTAGTCAGTACTGACCATGTTAGTGTCTGTACCTAGTCTGTTCTAGTCAGTACTGACCATGTTAGTGTCTGTACCTAGTCTGTTCTAGTCAGTACTGACCATGTTAGTGTCTGTACCTAGTCTGTTCTAGTCAGTACTGACCATGTTAGTGTCTGTACCTAGTCTGTTCTAGTCAGTACTGACCATGTTAGTGTCTGTACCTAGTCAGTACTGACCATGTTAGTGTCTGTACCTAGTCTGTTCTAGTCAGTACTGACCATGTTAGTGTCTGTACCTAGTCAGTACTGACCATGTTAGTGTCTGTACCTAGTCTGTTCTAGTCAGTACTGACCATGTTAGTGTCTGTACCTAGTCTGTTCTAGTCAGTACTGACCATGTTAGTGTCTGTACCTAGTCTGTTCTAGTCAGTACTGACCATGTTAGTGTCTGTACCTAGTCTGTTCTAGTCAGTACTGACCATGTTAGTGTCTGTACCTAGTCTGTTCTAGTCAGTACTGACCATGTTAGTGTCTGTACCTAGTCTGTTCTAGTCAGTACTGACCATGTTAGTGTCTGTACCTAGTCTGTTTAGTCAGTACTGACCATGTTAGTGTCTGTACCTAGTCTGTTCTAGTCAGTACTGACCATGTTAGTGTCTGTACCTAGTCTGTTTAGTCAGTACTGACCATGTTAGTGTCTGTACCTAGTCTGTTTAGTCAGTACTGACCATGTTAGTGTCTGTACCTAGTCAGTACTGACCATGTTAGTGTCTGTACCTAGTCTGTTTAGTCAGTACTGACCATGTTAGTGTCTGTACCTAGTCAGTACTGACCATGTTAGTGTCTCTGTATCTCTTCCTGCAGTCTGTTATAGTGTCAGTAGTCAGTACTGACCATGTTAGTGTCTGTACCTAGTCTGTTCTAGTCAGTACTGACCATGTTAGTGTCTGTACCTAGTCTGTTTAGTCAGTACTGACCATGTTAGTGTCTGTACCTAGTCTGTTCTAGTCAGTACTGACCATGTTAGTGTCTGTACCTAGTCTGTTTAGTCAGTACTGACCATGTTAGTGTCTGTACCTAGTCTGTTTAGTCAGTACTGACCATGTTAGTGTCTGTACCTAGTCAGTACTGACCATGTTAGTGTCTGTACCTAGTCTGTTTAGTCAGTACTGACCATGTTAGTGTCTGTACCTAGTCAGTACTGACCTTGTTAGCCTCTCTGTATCTCTTCCTGCAGTCTGTTATAGTGTCAGTAGTCAGTACTGACCTTGTTAGCCTCTCTGTATCTCTTCCTGCAGTCTGTTATAGTGTCAGTAGTCAGTACTGACCTTGTTAGCCTCTCTGTATCTCTTCCTGCAGTCTGTTATAGTGTCAGTAGTCAGTACTGACCTTGTTAGCCTCTCTGTATCTCTTCCTGCAGTCTGTTATAGTGTCAGTAGTCAGTACTGACCTTGTTAGCCTCTCTGTATCTCTTCCTGCAGTCTGTTATAGTGTCAGTAGTCAGTACTGACCTTGTTAGCCTCTCTGTATCTCTTCCTGCAGTCTGTTATAGTGTCAGTAGTCAGTACTGACCATGTTAGTGTCTGTACCTAGTCTGTTTAGTCAGTACTGACCATGTTAGTGTCTGTACCTAGTCAGTACTGACCATGTTAGTGTCTCTGTATCTCTTCCTGCAGTCTGTTATAGTGTCAGTAGTCAGTACTGACCATGTTAGCCTCTCTGTATCTCTTCCTGCAGTCTGTTATAGTGTCAGTAGTCAGTACTGACCTTGTTAGCCTCTCTGTATCTCTTCCTGCAGTCTGTTATAGTGTCAGTAGTCAGTACTGACCATGTTAGCCTCTCTGTATCTCTTCCTGCAGTCTGTTATAGTGTCAGTAGTCAGTACTGACCTTGTTAGCCTCTCTGTATCTCTTCCTGCAGTCTGTTATAGTGTCAGTAGTCAGTACTGACCATGTTAGCCTCTCTGTATCTCTTCCTGCAGTCTGTTATAGTGTCAGTAGTCAGTACTGACCATGTTAGCCTCTCTGTATCTCTTCCTGCAGTCTGTTATAGTGTCAGTAGTCAGTACTGACCATGTTAGCCTCTCTGTATCTCTTCCTGCAGTCTGTTATAGTGTCAGTAGTCAGTACTGACCATGTTAGCCTCTCTGTATCTCTTCCTGCAGTCTGTTATAGTGTCAGTAGTCAGTACTGACCTTGTTAGCCTCTCTGTATCTCTTCCTGCAGTCTGTTATAGTGTCAGTAGTCAGTACTGACCATGTTAGTGTCTGTACCTAGTCTGTTTAGTCAGTACTGACCTTGTTAGCCTCTCTGTATCTCTTCCTGCAGTCTGTTATAGTGTCAGTAGTCAGTACTGACCATGTTAGTGTCTCTGTATCTCTTCCTGCAGTCTGTTATAGTGTCAGTAGTCAGTACTGACCTTGTTAGCCTCTCTGTATCTCTTCCTGCAGTCTGTTATAGTGTCAGTAGTCAGTACTGACCATGTTAGCCTCTCTGTATCTCTTCCTGCAGTCTGTTATAGTGTCAGTAGTCAGTACTGACCTTGTTAGCCTCTCTGTATCTCTTCCTGCAGTCTGTTATAGTGTCAGTAGTCAGTACTGACCTTGTTAGCCTCTCTGTATCTCTTCCTGCAGTCTGTTATAGTGTCAGTAGTCAGTACTGACCATGTTAGCCTCTCTGTATCTCTTCCTGCAGTCTGTTATAGTGTCAGTAGTCAGTACTGACCTTGTTAGCCTCTCTGTATCTCTTCCTGCAGTCTGCGGAGCTGAAAATGTGAAACAGTTCGAACCGACTCAGGACGATCATGAGGAAGTGGTTTGGATCCATCATGGCCGCCCCGGTCTGGACGGGAGCAGAAAAGACACTTAGGAGACCACACACTGCAGTGGTAGATGGGGTCAGTATTTCTGGTCCATACAACTGAAACATGTATCAGAAGGGGTGGCACAAGACCCCAAATAATGTGGTTGGACTCATTATTAAGTGCACATTTCCTAAATAATGTTAAACACACTAGTGACAACTTTATTGTGAGTAACATTCTGAACACATGGATTAGTGTAAAGAAGTGTTTTCTATCAATAGAAAATACTCTTTTCATGTACTGATAGTTAATAACCCCAATTGTATTCCTTCCTGTGTTGACCCTGGTTTTAAGAATGGAACACACATGGAATCCAGGTGATAAATGACCTCTATGAAAGTGGAACCATAAAGTCCTTTAATCACCTCCAGGATGAGTACGGGCTTCCCTAAACACCGTTTTCAGATTTTTACAAATTCGTACCCAATATAAAGAAGCTCATGTACCAGAGCCGATATAAAGAAGCTCATGCACTAGAGATGATATAAAGAAGCTCATGCACTAGAGATGATATAAAGAAGCTCATGCACTAGAGATGATATAAAGAAGCTCATGGACTAGAGATGATATAAAGAAGCTCATGTACTAGAGCCGATATAAAGAAGCTCATGTACCAGAGCCGATATAAAGAAGCTCATGTACCAGAGCCGATATAAAGAAGCTCATGTACCAGAGCCGATATAAAGAAGCTCATGTACCAGAGCCGATATAAAGAAGCTCATGTACCAGAGCCGATATAAAGAAGCTCATGTACCAGAGCCGATATAAAGAAGCTCATGCACTAGAGATGATATAAAGAAGCTCATGTACCAGAGCCAATATAAAGAAGCTCATGTACCAGAGCCGATATAAAGAAGCTCATGGACTAGAGATGATATAAAGAAGCTCATGGACTAGAGATGATATAAAGAAGCTCATGGACTAGAGATGATATAAAGAAGCTCATGCACTAGAGATGATATAAAGAAGCTCATGTACCAGAGATGATATAAAGAAGCTCATGTACCAGAGCCGATATAAAGAAGCTCATGTACCAGAGCCGATATAAAGAAGCTCATGTACCAGAGCCGATATAAAGAAGCTCATGGACTAGAGATGATATAAAGAAGCTCATGCACTAGAGATGATATAAAGAAGCTCATGGACTAGAGATGATATAAAGAAGCTCATGGACTAGAGATGATATAAAGAAGCTCATGGACTAGAGATGATATAAAGAAGCTCATGCACTAGAGATGATATAAAGAAGCTCATGGACTAGAGATGATATAAAGAAGCTCATGGACTAGAGATGATATAAAGAAGCTCATGCACTAGAGATGATATAAAGAAGCTCATGCACTAGAGATGATATAAAGAAGCTCATGGACTAGAGATGATATAAAGAAGCTCATGGACTAGAGATGATATAAAGAAGCTCATGTACCAGAGCCGATATAAAGAAGCTCATGCACTAGAGATGATATAAAGAAGCTCATGTACTAGAGATGATATAAAGAAGCTCATGGACTAGAGATGATATAAAGAAGCTCATGGACTAGAGATGATATAAAGAAGCTCATGTACTAGAGATGATATAAAGAAGCTCATGTACTAGAGATGATATAAAGAAGCTCATGCACTAGAGATGATATAAAGAAGCTCATGCACTAGAGATGATATAAAGAAGCTCATGGACTAGAGATGATATAAAGAAGCTCATGCACTAGAGATGATATAAAGAAGCTCATGCACTAGAGATGATATAAAGAAGCTCATGCACTAGAGATGATATAAAGAAGCTCATGTACTAGAGATGATATAAAGAAGCTCATGCACTAGAGATGATATAAAGAAGCTCATGCACTAGAGATGATATAAAGAAGCTCATGGACTAGAGATGATATAAAGAAGCTCATGGACTAGAGATGATATAAAGAAGCTCATGCACTAGAGATGATATAAAGAAGCTCATGCACTAGAGATGATATAAAGAAGCTCATGTACCAGAGCCGATATAAAGAAGCTCATGCACTAGAGATGATATAAAGAAGCTCATGTACCAGAGCCGATATAAAGAAGCTCATGTACCAGAGCCGATATAAAGAAGCTCATGGACTAGAGATGATATAAAGAAGCTCATGGACTAGAGATGATATAAAGAAGCTCATGTACTAGAGATGATATAAAGAAGCTCATGTACTAGAGATGATATAAAGAAGCTCATGGACTAGAGATGATATAAAGAAGCTCATGTACCAGAGCCGATATAAAGAAGCTCATGGACTAGAGATGATATAAAGAAGCTCATGGACTAGAGATGATATAAAGAAGCTCATGCACTAGAGATGATATAAAGAAGCTCATGCACTAGAGATGATATAAAGAAGCTCATGTACCAGAGCCGATATAAAGAAGCTCATGGACTAGAGATGATATAAAGAAGCTCATGGACTAGAGATGATATAAAGAAGCTCATGCACTAGAGATGATATAAAGAAGCTCATGGACTAGAGATGATATAAAGAAGCTCATGGACTAGAGATGATATAAAGAAGCTCATGTACCAGAGCCGATATAAAGAAGCTCATGGACTAGAGATGATATAAAGAAGCTCATGCACTAGAGATGATATAAAGAAGCTCATGTACTAGAGATGATATAAAGAAGCTCATGGACTAGAGATGATATAAAGAAGCTCATGGACCAGAGATGATATAAAGAAGCTCATGCACTAGAGATGATATAAAGAAGCTCATGCACTAGAGATGATATAAAGAAGCTCATGGACTAGAGATGATATAAAGAAGCTCATGTACCAGAGATGATATAAAGAAGCTCATGTACCAGAGCCAATATAAAGAAGCTCATGTACCAGAGCCGATATAAAGAAGCTCATGCACTAGAGATGATATAAAGAAGCTCATGGACTAGAGATGATATAAAGAAGCTCATGGACTAGAGATGATATAAAGAAGCTCATGGACTAGAGATGATATAAAGAAGCTCATGCACTAGAGATGATATAAAGAAGCTCATGGACTAGAGATGATATAAAGAAGCTCATGTACCAGAGCCGATATAAAGAAGCTCATGGACTAGAGATGATATAAAGAAGCTCATGGACTAGAGATGATATAAAGAAGCTCATGTACCAGAGCCGATATAAAGAAGCTCATGGACTAGAGATGATATAAAGAAGCTCATGGACTAGAGATGATATAAAGAAGCTCATGCACTAGAGATGATATAAAGAAGCTCATGCACTAGAGATGATATAAAGAAGCTCATGGACTAGAGATGATATAAAGAAGCTCATGCACTAGAGATGATATAAAGAAGCTCATGTACTAGAGATGATATAAAGAAGCTCATGGACTAGAGATGATATAAAGAAGCTCATGGACTAGAGATGATATAAAGAAGCTCATGCACTAGAGATGATATAAAGAAGCTCATGGACTAGAGATGATATAAAGAAGCTCATGCACTAGAGATGATATAAAGAAGCTCATGCACTAGAGCCGATATAAAGAAGCTCATGGACTAGAGATGATATAAAGAAGCTCATGCACTAGAGATGATATAAAGAAGCTCATGGACTAGAGATGATATAAAGAAGCTCATGGACTAGAGATGATATAAAGAAGCTCATGCACTAGAGCCGATATAAAGAAGCTCATGGACTAGAGCCGATCGAGTCGTTGATGTTCTACAACTCCTCCCATTGGAAAGACTCACACGTTCTCCAAGGAGACATGAACGGGGTTTTCTCCGTTTGGAACCCTTTTATGGACTTTATTGGCGAGGACTATGCCGAAACCATACGAAGAGGCTTTGCAGGGACGGGTCCACAATATTTATTATGGTTTAATTGTTGTGACAGACATAATATGGAGTTTCCTGATCTGCAATTGGTTGTCAATGTGTCTTCCTGTACATAATCTTTCTTGGGTCAGTGTCCTGTATACACTGGAAATGAAAGGCTGGTATAAATGAGGGATCCAAGGGACTCCTGAGGGCATCAGTGCACAACATTCATTAATACAACGTTATAGTTCGTTCAATATGGAGGATGATGATTTATGTCCGTGTTTTCAGTAGTTGGTTGTTATGCCGTTATGTATTATTTTTAATATTGTTGTCTAGTTTGAGGTAATGTGTAACTTGTATACACTTAAAATAAAATGATTGAAAGAAAGGAGACCACACACAAAATACACAAAACCACAAGTAGAGATGATTCTGTGTGTCGTTGCCCAGCAGGTCAACATTAATAATAATAATAATAATAATAATAATAATAATAATCTACCTGCAGCATGATGATGTCCTTGTCGAACATCTCCACTCGGCACTTGACGTTGTGATAATAATAAATCTGAAATACACAACAAGACAACTTCATTCATAAGTCACAAAGAGAGAGCATCTCATTTTTCTCAGTTCAACAACTGTGAATTATGAATATCTTCAGTGATTTACAGATTCAACCCTCTGGGGACTGAGCTCATTTCCTCCATTGTATGTGTGATGAATGTGTGTACTCTGTACTCTGTACTCTGTGTACTATGTACTCTGTATGTGTGTACTCTGTACTCTGTATGTGTGTACTCTGTACTCTGTACTCTGTGTACTATGTACTCTGTACTCTGTGTACTATGTACTCTGTATGTGTGTACTCTGTACTCTGTACTCTGTGTACTATGTACTCTGTACTCTGTGTACTATGTACTCTGTACTCTGTGTACTCTGTACTCTGTGTACTATGTACTCTGTACTCTGTACTCTGTGTACTATGTACTCTGTATGTGTGTACTCTGTACTCTGTACTCTGTGTACTATGTACTCTGTATGTGTGTACTCTGTACTCTGTATGTGTGTACTCTGTACTCTGTATGTGTGTACTCTGTATGTGTGTACTCTGTACTCTGTATGTGTGTACTATGTACTCTGTATGTGTGTACTCTGTATGTAGTGTGTACTCTGTATGTGTGTACTCTGTACTCTGTATGTGTGTACTCTGTATGTGTGTACTCTGTACTCTGTATGTGTGTACTCTGTACTCTGTATGTGTGTACTCTGTATGTGTGTACTCTGTACTCTGTATGTGTGTACTCTGTATGTGTGTACTCTGTACTCTGTATGTGTGTACTCTGTACTCTGTATGTGTGTACTCTGTACTCTGTATGTGTGTACTCTGTACTCTGTATGTGTGTACTCTGTATGTGTGTACTCTGTACTCTGTATGTGTGTACTCTGTATGTGTGTACTCTGTATGTGTGTACTCTGTATGTGTGTACTCTGTACTCTGTATGTGTGTACTCTGTATGTGTGTACTCTGTACTCTGTATGTGTGTACTCTGTATGTGTGTACTCTGTATGTGTGTATGTGTGTACTCTGTATGTGTGTACTCTGTATGTGTGTACTCTGTATGTGTGTACTCTGTATGTGTGTACTCTGTACTCTGTATGTGTGTACTCTGTATGTGTGTACTCTGTACTCTGTATGTGTGTACTCTGTACTCTGTGTACTATGTACTCTGTACTCTGTACTCTGTATGTGTGTACTCTGTACTCTGTATGTGTGTACTCTGTACTCTGTATGTGTGTACTCTGTATGTGTGTACTCTGTATGTGTGTACTCTGTATGTGTGTACATGTACTCTGTATGTGTGTACTCTGTATGTGTGTACATGTACTCTGTATGTGTGTACTCTGTATGTGTGTACTCTGTATGTGTGTACATGTACTATGTACCAGCACATGGTCATGTGTCGCGTCACGCAGAGTAAAACTGAACAGCTGATCTGCCGTCTCTCTGAAACCAGTGTTGTTCTGGTTCTGTCTGAGTGAAACCAGTGTTGTTCTGGTTCTGTCTGAGTGAAACCAGTGTTGTTCTGGTTCTGTCTGAGTGAAACCAGTGTTGTTCTGGTTCCAGTGTGTTGTCTGTCGGAGTGAAACCAGTGGGTGGGTCCTTAGGGATTTCCTGAGTGTTCATTGGTTTGTTTCACACAAAATGTCGACGGACACCTGAATCCACAAATCCCGGTGAAAGGCGGAGCTCCACCCAACAGGCTGAGAGCTCCTGTGAGAGTCATGTAGGAGCTCACTGAGCAGGAGGCTCATCTACCGGAGCTATTAATAGAAACATCCCATAAACATCCCAGTAGTCCCCAGAGGGTAAAGAATGAAATCACATCATATATTCATGTGGTAGTTTCTGTTCATTGACAGACTGTCTCCGCTGGCTCCTTACTGCTGGTATTAATAATACATGTGACTGCTGGATGTGTATTATGGGATGTCTCCTGCATGATGTAAACTGATCACGTCCGCATTGATCAGCTGGTATCGACTCACCTGGTTGATCAGGGAGAAACCATTCCTCCTCCACATCCCAGCATGCACCTGGGCACAGAGCACCAGACAGCGGAGGGGGAGTTCGATCAGGAGGGGGGGGCTGAGTTCTCCCTGAAGACACACACACACACACACACACACACACACACACACGTTTTTATAACATGAGCATGAATTATTTACAACTCAACAGAGAATGTAGCTTTAACACATGAAGCATAGACTTCTATACAACCAGAGGAGTCGCCCCCTGGTGGTCAGTAGAGAGAATGCAGCTTTAACACATGAAGCATAGACTTCTATACAACCAGAGGAGACGCCCCCTGGTGGTCAGTAGAGAGAATGCAGCTTTAACACATGAAGCATAGACTTCTATACAACCAGAGGAGTCGCCCCCTGGTGGTCAGGAGAGAGAATGCAGCTTTAACACATGAAGCATAGACTTCTATACAACCAGAGGAGACGCCCCCTGGTGGTCAGTAGAGAGAATGCAGCTTTAACACATGAAGCATAGACTTCTATACAACCAGAGGAGTCGCCCCCTGGTGGTCAGGAGAGAGAATGCAGCTTTAACACATGAAGCATAGACTTCTATACAACCAGAGGAGTCGCCCCCTGGTGGTCAGGAGAGAGAATGCAGCTTTAACACATGAAGCATAGACTTCTATACAACCAGAGGAGTCGCCCCCTGGTGGTCAGGAGAGAGAATGCAGCTTTAACACATGAAGCATAGACTTCTATACAACCAGAGGAGTCGCCCCCTGGTGGTCAGGAGAGAGAATGCAGCTTTAACACATGAAGCATAGACTTCTATACAACCAGAGGAGTCACCCCCTGGTGGTCAGGAGAGAGAATGCAGCTTTAACACATGAAGCATATACTTCTATACAACCAGAGGAGTCGCCTCCTGGTGGTCAGGAGAGAGGATGCAGCTTTAACACATGAAGCATAGACTTATATACAACCAATGGTCAGCTGACGCTCAAATACCACAGACAGACGGGTTTCTGACCAACAACAGACAGACGGGTTACCGACCAATATCACAGACAGACGGGTTACTGACCAGAGGAAGCTGTTCAGGGAAACGAGACGCAACTTCTGTCCTGCTGAGGAGAACATGAAGACCTGAGGAGGACAAAGATCAGAGATATGTGGACATGTTGATACTGTGTGTGTTGCTGTGAGTGTGTTACTGTGAGTGTGTGTTACTGTGAGTGTGGGTTGTTGTATGGGTTGTTGTGTGTGTGTGTAACTGAGTGTGTTGCTGTAAATGTTACTGTGTGCGTTACTGTGCGGCTAACAGTGTGTCTAACCGTCTGGGTAACGGTGTGGCTAACAGTGTGGCTAACAGTGTGTCTAACAGTGTGTCTAACAGTGTGTCTAACAGTGTGTCTAACAGTGTGGGTAACGGTGTGTCTAACAGTGTGGCTAACAGTGTGGGTAACAGTGTGTCTAACAGTGTGTCTAACAGTGTGGGTAACGGTGTGTCTAACAGTGTGGCTAACAGTGTGGCTAACAGTGTGGGTAACAGTGTGTCTAACAGTGTGGGTAACAGTGTGTCTAACAGTGTGTCTAACAGTGTGGGTAACAGTGTGTGTAACAGTGTGTCTAACAGTGTGTGTAACAGTGTGTCTAACAGTGTGTCTAACAGTGTGTCTAACAGTGTGTCTAACAGTGTGGGTAACAGTGTGTGTAACAGTGTGTCTAACAGTGTGTGTAACAGTGTGTCTAACAGTGTGGGTAACAGTGTGGCTAACAGTGTGGCTAACAGTGTGTCTAACAGTGTGTGTAACAGTGTGTCTAACAGTGTGGGTAACGGTGTGGCTAACAGTGTGGGTAACAGTGTGTCTAACAGTGTGTGTAACAGTGTGTCTAACAGTGTGTCTAACAGTGTGGGTAACGGTGTGTCTAACAGTGTGGCTAACAGTGTGGCTAACAGTGTGGGTAACAGTGTGTCTAACAGTGTGGGTAACGGTGTGGCTAACAGTGTGGCTAACAGTGTGTCTAACAGTGTGGGTAACAGTGTGTCTAACAGTGTGGGTAACAGTGTGTCTAACAGTGTGGGTAACGGTGTGGCTAACAGTGTGGCTAACAGTGTGGCTAACAGTGTGGGTAACAGTGTGGCTAACAGTGTGGCTAACAGTGTGGCTAACAGTGTGGCTAACAGTGTGGCTAACAGTGTGGGTAACAGTGTGGGTAACAGTGTGGCTAACAGTGTGGGTAACAGTGTGGGTAACAGTGTGTCTAACAGTGTGGGTAACAGTGTGTCTAACAGTGTGGGTAACAGTGTGGGTAACAGTGTGGGTAACAGTGTGGGTAACAGTGTGTCTAACAGTGTGGGTAACAGTGTGTCTAACAGTGTGGGTAACAGTGTGTATAACAGTGTGTATAACAGTGTGGATAACAGCGTGTATAACAGCGTGTATAACAGCGTGTATAACAGTGTGTGTAACTGTGTGTAACAGTGTGTAACAGTGTGGCTAACAGCGTGTGTAACAGCGTGTGCAACAGTGTGCAACAGTGTGTGCAACAGTGTGTGCAACAGTGTGTGTAACAGTGTGTGTAACAGTGTGGTTAACTGCGTGGTTAACAGTGTGTGTAACAGTGTGTGTAACAGTGTGTGTAACAGTGTGGTTAACAGTGTGTGTGTAACAGTATATGTAACAGTGCGTGTAACAGTGTGTGTAACAGTGCGTGTAACAGTGTGTGTAACAGTGTGTGTAACAGCGTGGTTAACAGTGTGTGTGTAACAGTATATGTAACAGTGTGTGTAACAGCGTGGGTAACAGCGTGGGTAACAGCGTGGGTAACAGCGTGGGTAACAGTGTGTATGTAACAGTGTGTGTAACAGTGTGTGTAACAGCGTGGGTAACAGCGTGGCTAACAGTGTGGCTAACAGTGTGGCTAACAGTGTGGCTAACAGTGTGGCTAACAGTGTGGCTAACAGTGTGGCTAACAGTGTGGCTAACAGTGTGGCTAACAGTGTGGGTAACAGCGTGGGTAACAGCGTGGGTAACAGCGTGGGTAACAGTGTGTGTAACAGTGTGTGTAACTGCACATGGTACCATGTGTTTACCTGCCAGCAGCCTGCAGACTGGGAGATGTATGGATACTTTGTCCTGAGACACCTGGTACCTGAACGTCTCCACACAGTGACCCGCTACACTCAAGCTGATTGGCTGCTCCCCGTCTGGAAGGCCGCTGTGACAGTGACTGAGCGCGCTCAGACACTTCCTGTAGGCCTCGATCAGCACGCGCTCCTGAGGATACCAAACACAACTTATAGAAGTGGAATACACACAATTTAATTTTGTTTAATCTTTGTTTAAACCTGAATGTAAAAAGGGAACCAGGAGAACAGCAGCTGGATTATTCATGTACTTTAGTATGTCGTACTTCTATACAGTATGTAGTAGTCTGCAGTATACGTAGTACTTGTATCTAGTATAAGTAGTAGTAGTAGTACAGTCTCACATCCGTGGAGCACCACTCCTGGATCATGGAGATGATGTGAGTCAGTTTCATCTGCAGAGTGAATGCTGCCTCCCACTCAGGCTCCATCTCTATGTGCTGCCCCACCTGTCTCACCACCGGGTCCATACCCTGTAGAGACAGACAGGTTCAGAGACACAGAGATGGGTCAGACAGACAGGTTCAGAGAAAGACAGCTTCAGACAGACAGACAGACAGATAGACAGTTCTAGGTTACCTGCATACACTTGAGCAGCTCCAGAAAAGCATCTAGACCTTCTAGAAACTTCAGCCTGAGCTGGTCGCTCCACTCAGAGGGAACACTGATGAGGACGTACCTGCACACACCAGGGACTGGTTTAGGACTGGAATACAACTGGTGTACAACTGGGATATTAGTTACAGTAACTGGTATAAACCAGTATGTAACTGGGATATAACTGCCACAGTAACTGGTATAAACCAGTATGTAACTGGTATAAACCAGGATGTAACTGGGATATAACTGCCACAGTAACTGGTATAAACCAGTATGTAACTGGTATAAACCAGGATGTAACTGGGATATAACTGCCACAGTAACTGGTATAAACCAGTATGTAACTGGGATAAACCAGGATGTAACTGGGATAAACCAGGATGTAACTGGGATAAACCAGGATGTAACTGGGATAAACCAGGATGTAACTGGGATAAACCAGGATGTAACTGGGATAAACCAGGATGTAACTGGGATAAACCAGGATGTAACTGGGATAAACCAGGATGTAACTGGGATAAACCAGTATGTAACTGGGATAAACCAGTATGTAACTGGGATAAACCAGTATGTAACTGGGATAAACCAGTATGTAACTGGGATATAACTGCCACAGTAACTGGTATAAACCAGTTTGTAACTGGTATAAACCAGGATGTAACTGGGATATAACTGCCACAGTAACTGGTATAAACCAGTATGTAACTGGTATAAACCAGTATGTAACTGGGATATAACTGCCACATTAACTGGTATAAACCAGGATGTAACTGGTATAAACTAGTATGTAACTGGGATAAACCAGGATGTAACTGGGATAAACCAGGATGTAACTGGGATAAACCAGGATGTAACTGGGATATAACTGCCACAGTAACTGGTATAAACCAGTATGTAACTGGTATAAACCAGTATGTAACTGGGATATAACTGCCACATTAACTGGTATAAACCAGGATGTAACTGGTATAAACTAGTATGTAACTGGGATAAACCAGGATGTAACTGGGATAAACCAGGATGTAACTGGGATAAACCAGTATGTAACTGGGATAAACCAGGATGTAACTGGGATAAACCAGGATGTAACTGGGATAAACCAGTATGTAACTGGGATAAACCAGTATGTAACTGGGCTAAACCAGTATGTAACTGGGATAAACCAGTATGTAACTGGGATATAACTGCCACATTAACTGGTATAAACCAGGATGTAACTGGTATAAACCAGTATGTAACTGGGATAAACCAGTATGTAACTGGGATTAACCAATATGTAACTGGGATAAACAAACCAGTATGTAACTGGGATAAACCAGTATGTAACTGGGATATAACTGCCACAGTAACTGGTATAAACCAGTTTGTAACTGGTATAAACCAGGATGTAACTGGGATATAACTGCCACAGTAACTGGTATAAACCAGTATGTAACTGGTATAAACCAGTATGTAACTGGGATATAACTGCCACATTAACTGGTATAAACCAGGATGTAACTGGTATAAACTAGTATGTAACTGGGATAAACCAGTATGTAACTGGGATAAACCAGGATGTAACTGGGATAAACCAGGATGTAACTGGGATAAACCAGTATGTAACTGGGATAAACCAGGATGTAACTGGGATAAACCAGGATGTAACTGGGATAAACCAGGATGTAACTGGGATAAACCAGTATGTAACTGGGATAAACCAGTATGTAACTGGGCTAAACCAGTATGTAACTGGGATAAACCAGTATGTAACTGGGATATAACTGCCACATTAACTGGTATAAACCAGGATGTAACTGGTATAAACCAGTATGTAACTGGGATAAACCAGTATGTAACTGGGATTAACCAATATGTAACTGGGATAAACCAGGATGTAACTGGGATAAACCAGTATGTAACTGGGATAAACCAGGATGTAACTGGGATAAACCAGGATGTAACTGGGATAAACCAGGATGTAACTGGGATAAACCAGGATGTAACTGGGATAAACCAGGATGTAACTGGGATAAACCAGGATGTAACTGGGATAAACCAGGATGTAACTGGGATAAACCAGGATGTAACTGGGATAAACCAGTATGTAACTGGGATAAACCAGTATGTAACTGGGATTAACCAATATGTAACTGGGATAAACCAGGATGTAACTGGGATAAACCAGTATGTAACTGGGATAAACCAGGATGTAACTGGGATAAACCAGGATGTAACTGGGATAAACCAGTATGTAACTGGGATAAACCAGGTTGTAACTGGGATAAACCAGGATGTAACTGGGATAAACCAGGATGTAACTGGGATAAACCAGGATGTAACTGGGATAAACCAGGATGTAACTGGGATAAACCAGTATGTAACTGGGATAAACCAGGATGTAACTGGGATAAACCAGGATGTAACTGGGATAAACCAGGATGTAACTGGGATAAACCAGGATGCAACTGGGATAAACCAGGATGCAACTGGGATAAACCAGGATGTAACTGGGATAAACCAGGATGTAACTGGGATAAACCAGGATGTAACTGGGATAAACCAGGATGTAACTGGGATAAACCAGGATGTAACTGGGATAAACCAGGATGTAACTGGTGCTCACTTCAGGTCCCCGATGAGACTCTGGACCCGTCCGAACTTGAAGGCCTGCTGGGCGGTGTAGCGGTCGAACTGGAAGCGTCCCTGCAGGTCTCGGTGGCGGAGGTGGTCTACAAAGGTCCTGATGATGGTGGTCATCAGGTTCTCCTCCACCATCAGCATCCGGGCCTGCAGCACAGCCCCAGCCCGTTAGCCCCGTTAGTCTCCTTCACTGCTGAGCACATGCTCAGATGAACAACTGATTCAAGGTCACTTGTGGTCCTCCAGCCCGCTCCTTTGTCTCCCTGTTTGCTGCAGCCTTGGATCTATATGTAGATATATATGTATATATATATGTGTATCTATATGTACATCTATATGTATCTATATGTGTATCTATATGTATCTATATGTGTATCTATATATGTATCTATATGTAGATCTATATGTGTATCTATATATGTATCTATATATGTATCTATATGTATATATATGTAGATATATATGTGTATCTATATGTGTATCTATATATGTATCTATATGTGTATCTATATGTGTATCTATATATGTGTATCTATATGTAGATCTATATGTGTATCTATATATGTATCTATATGTGTATCTATATGTGTATCTATATGTAGATCTATATGTAGATCTATATGTGTATCTATATATGTATCTATATGTGTATCTATATGTATATATATGTAGATATATGTGTATCTATATGTGTATCTATATGTAGATCTATATGTGTATCTATATATGTATCTATATATGTATCTATATGTGTATCTATATGTGTATCTATATATGTATCTATATATGTATCTATATGTATCTATATATGTATCTATATGTATCTATATGTGTATCTATATGTGTATCTATATGTGTATCTATATATGTATCTATATGTGTATCTATATGTGTATCTATATGTGTATCCATATGTGTATCCATATGTATCTATATATGTATCTATATATGTATCTATATGTGTATCTATATGCGCTGCAGCCTTGCCTTGTCCTTGGCAGTGGCTGCAGTGTGCCAGACGGTGCTCCTCCATCACCGTCTGGCACACCGCAGCCACTGCCAAGGACAAGGCCAGGCTGCAGCGCATCATCCGCTCTGCTGAGAGGTGATTGGCTGTAATCTGCCGTCCCTCCAGGACTTGTTCGCCTCCAGGACTCTGAGGCGAGCTAGGAAGATTGTAGCTGACCCCTCTCACCCTGAACATATCCTGTTGGAGTCCCTCCCCTCTGGCAGGAGGCTGAGGTCCATCAGGACCAAGACCTCACGCCACACAAACAGTTTCTTCCCGTCAGCAGTCGGGCTCATCAATGGGGCTCGGGTCCCCCACTGACTGTCTCTGTCACCCCCAGCTATTTTTATTTTCAATTTTTATTTTTAACTCTTAATTTTTATTTTTATTTTCTCTTCTTTATTTTTATTTCTCTCTACCATACACTCCTCTGCACACCGCATACTTAAACACTAGTCACTTTAACATACACTTTAACTTAAATACACACGTCACTTTAACGTACATTCACATTAACGTATCTGTTGACTGAGCACTTGCTTATCCTACACATATTTTAATTCAACCGCATTCCAATTGCACTGTTGCTGTTTTCGTTGATTGTTGATTGTTGTTTGTCTCGTCCTACGTCCCATGTCCACGTCCAATGTATGCACCTTCCGCCTCAAAAAATGTGTGAAAACATTCCTGGCAATAAACGGTTTCTGATTCTGATTCTGATGTAGATCTATATGTGTATCTATATGTATCTAAATGTGTATCTATATGTATCTATATGTAGATCTATATGATCTATATGTGTATCTATATGTATCTAAATGTGTATCTATATGTATCTATATGTAGATCTATATGATCTATATGTGTATCTATATGTATCTAAATGTGTATCTATATGTATCTATATGTAGATATATATGATCTATATGTGTATCTATATGTATCTAAATGTGTATCTATATGTATCTATATGATGATCTATATGATCTATATGTGTATCTATATGTATCTAAATGTGTATCTATATGTATCTATATGATGATCTATATGATCTATATGTGTATCTATATGTATCTAAATGTGTATCTATATGTATCTATATGATGATCTATATGATGATCTATATGTGTATCTATATGTGTATCTATATGTGTATCTATATGTATCTATATGTAGATCTATATGATCTATATGTGTATCTATATGTATCTAAATGTGTATCTATATGTATCTATATGTAGATCTATATGATCTATATGTGTATCTATATGTATCTAAATGTGTATCTATATGTATCTATATGATGATCTATATGTGTATCTATATGTGTATCTATATGTGTATCTATATGATCTATATGTGTATCTATATGTATCTAAATGTGTATCTATATGTATCTATATGTAGATCTATATGTATCTATATGTGGAGCTTATGTGGAAGATGATCATGTAACTGGCTTCATTGTAACAGAGTGAATCATATGTGATTATCATTAACATTTACTGAATAAATATGACACTAGGTCCAGATGTTTCACAACAAGCTTCACGAGTCACTGCTGTGTCTCACCGACAGACTCAACTCACCACGGCGGGTCGGTGACCGAGAACTCACGGTCCTGGTCCTGGTCCTGGGTCACCAGGAGGGGAGACAGGCAGAGAAAGACAGACAGGTGTAAGAGGGACTCACCATGGTGGGGACGGTGAAGAGCTGCACCGACAGCGAGGTCACCGACACCACGCGCTCATGGTCGTCCTCCATGAAGTCTGTCTGGAGGCGTCTGTAGTTCTACAGGGAGACAGAGACCAGCAGGACCACATGGACTTTAAGACCAGCAGGACCACATGGACTTTAAGACCAGCAGGACCACATGGACTTTAAGACCAGCAGGACCACATGGACTTTAAGACCAGCAGGACCACATGGACTTTAAGACCAGCAGGACCACATGGACTTTAAGACCAGCAGGACCACATGGACTTTAACAACTCTGAGACCAGCAGGACCACATGGACTTTAACAACACTGAGACCAGCTGTCTGTTGGCCCGCCACTGGACTAAAGGTTTAAGTTAAGTAGACTGGACTAAAGGTTTAAGTTAAGTAGACTGGACTAAAGGTTTAAGTTAAGTAGACTGGACTAAAGGTTTAAGTTAAGCAGTAGACTGGACTAAAGGTTTAAGTTAAGGAGTAGACTGGACTAAAGGTTTAAGTTAAGCAGTAGACTGGACTAAAGGTTTAAGTTAAGGAGTAGACTGGACTAAAGGTTTAAGTTAAGTAGACTGGACTAAAGGTTTAAGTTAAGGAGTAGACTGGACTAAAGGTTTAAGTTACAGAGTAGACTGGACTAAAGGTTTAAGTTAAGGAGTAGACTGGACTAAAGGTTTAAGTTAAGCAGTAGACTGGACTAAAGGTTTAAGTTAAGCAGTAGACTGGACTAAAGGTTTAAGTTAAGGAGTAGACTGGACTAAAGGTTTAAGTTAAGCAGTAGACTGGACTAAAGGTTTAAGTTACAGAGTAGACTGGACTAAAGGTTTAAGTTAAGGAGTAGACTGGACTAAAGGTTTAAGTTAAGCAGTAGACTGGACTAAAGGTTTAAGTTAAGGAGTAGACTGGACTAAAGGTTTAAGTTAAGCAGTAGACTGGACTAAAGGTTTAAGTTAAGGAGTAGACTGGACTAAAGGTTTAAGTTAAGGAGTAGACTGGACTAAAGGTTTAAGTTAAGGAGTAGACTGGACTAAAGGTTTAAGTTACAGAGTAGACTGGACTAAAGGTTTAAGTTAAGCAGTAGACTGGACTAAAGGTTTAAGTTAAGGAGTAAACTGGACTAAAGGTTTAAGTTAAGGAGTAAACTTAAGTTATGGCTGTAGATGTCTGTCAGGTATCAACTCAAGGAACTCCTCGGGGACCGCCAAAATCTCATCAACATCACGAATGAATACGGCCAGTTGAGCAATATCTGTAGTAATGTCAGTGCTCTAATCTATTGCACTGTGGCTCAATGGTTAGCATGCCCGTCTTTCAATCAGAGGATGGGTGGTTCGATCGGTGGCAATTTTAACAATTATCCCGCAGGCCGGACTGGACCCCCTGGCGGGCTGGATCCGGCCCGCGGGCCGTATGTTTGACACCCCTGGTTTAGAGGCTCTGGTTGTTAGGATTAGTTAAACCAGATAATGTTTTGTTACCTTGGCAAACTGGATGGCAAAGATCTTCTTGTATTTGAGGTCCATGAGGAGGCTGTTCATCAGCAGCTGGTGGTAGATGTTCCTCGCTCCTACAGAGAAAACACACATCTATTACATGTACACACATCTATTACATCTACACACATCTATTACATCTACACACATCTATTACATCTACACACATCTATTACATCTACACACATCTATTACATCTACACACATCTATTACATCTACACACATCTATTACATCTACACACATCTATTACATCTACACATCTACACACATCTATTACATCTACACACATCTATTACATGAACACACATCTATTACATCTACACACATCTATTACATCTACACATCTACACACATCTATTACATCTACACACATCTATTACATGTACACACATCTATTACATCTACACACATCTATTACATCTACACACATCTATTACATGTACACACATCTATTACATCTACACACATCTATTACATCTACACACATCTATTACATGTACACACATCTATTACATGTACACACATCTATTACATCTACACACATCTATTACATGTACACACATCTATTACATCTACACACATCTATTACATGTACACACATCTATTACATCTACACACATCTATTACATGTACACACATCTATTACATCTACACACATCTATTACATCTACACACATCTATTACATCTACACACATCTATTACATCTACACACATCTATTACATCTACACACATCTATTACATGTACACACATCTATTACATCTACACACATCTATTACATCTACACACATCTATTACATCTACACACATCTATTACATCTACACACATCTATTACATGTACACACATCTATTACATCTACACACATCTATTACATGTACACACATCTATTACATCTACACACATCTATTACATGTACACACATCTACACACATCTATTACATCTACACACATCTATTACATCTACACACATCTATTACATCTACACACATCTATTACATCTACACACATCTATTACATCTACACACATCTATTACACATAAATTAAATATCAGTTGTATAAATAGTATATTCTTAGTATATAAGCAGTATATAAGTAACATAAATAGTATTATAATAAGCATTATATAAGTAATATACATAATAAATAGTATATAAGTAATATACATAGTATATAAATAGTATATACTTAGTATACAACATAAATAGTATATAAATAGTATATAAGCATTATATAAGTAATATACATAATACATAGTATATAAGCAGTATATAAGTAGTATATACATTTATATAAATAGTATATAAGTAGTATATAAGTCATATGAATAATAATAGTATATATTGAGTATATAAATAGTATAGACTCAGTGTAAAAGTATTATATACTCTGTAGAAGTATTATGTACTCTGTAGAAGTATTATATACTCTGTATAGAAGTATTATATACTCTGTATGTAGAAGTATTATATACTCTGTATGTAGAAGTATTATATACTCTGTATGTAGAAGTATTATGTACTCTGTATGTAGAAGTATTATGTACTCTGTATGTAGAAGTATTATATACTCTGTATGTAGAAGTATTATGTACTCTGTATGTAGAAGTATTATATACTCTGTATGTAGAAGTATTATGTACTCTGTATGTAGAAGTATTATATACTCTGTATGTAGAAGTATTATGTACTCTGTATAGAAGTATTATATACTCTGTATAGAAGTATTATATACTCTGTATGTAGAAGTATTATATACTCTGTATGTAGAAGTATTATGTACTCTGTATGTAGAAGTATTATGTACTCTGTATGTAGAAGTATTATATACTCTGTATGTAGAAGTATTATATACTCTGTGTGTAGAAGTATTATATACTCTGTGTGTAGAAGTATTATATACTCTGTATGTAGAAGTATTATATACTCTGTATGTAGAAGTATTATGTACTCTGTATGTAGAAGTATTATGTACTCTGTATGTAGAAGTATTATATACTCTGTATGTAGAAGTATTATATACTCTGTATGTAGAAGTATTATATACTCTGTGTAGAAGTATTATGTACTCTGTGTAGAAGTATTATGTACTCTGTATGTAGAAGTATTATGTACTCTGTATAGAAGTATTATGTACTCTGTATGTAGAAGTATTATAGCCTCTGTATAGAAGTATTATGTACTCTGTATAGAAGTATTATGTACTCTGTAGGTAGAAGTATTATATACTCTGTATAGAAGTATTATGTACTCTGTAGGTAGAAGTATTATATACTCTGTATAGAAGTATTATGTACTCTGTAGGTAGAAGTATTATATACTCTGTATAGAAGTATTATGTACTCTGTAGGTAGAAGTATTATATACTCTGTATGTAGAAGTATTATATACTCTGTATAGAAGTATTATGTACTCTGTATGTAGAAGTATTATAGCCTCTGTATAGAAGTATTACATACTCTGTAGGTAGAAGTATTATATACTCTGTATAGAAGTATTATATACTCTGTATGTAGAAGTATTATATACTCTGTATAGAAGTATTATGTACTCTGTATGTAGAAGTATTATGTACTCTGTATGTAGAAGTATTATGTACTCTGTATAGAAGTATTATGTACTCTGTATGTAGAAGTATTATGTACTCTGTATGTAGAAGTATTATATACTCTGTATAGAAGTATTATGTACTCTGTATAGAAGTATTATGTACTCTGTATAGAAGTATTATGTACTCTGTATAGAAGTATTATGTACTCTGTATGTAGAAGTATTATGTACTCTGTATGTAGAAGTATTATATACTCTGTAGGTAGAAGTATTATGTACTCTGTATCGAAGTATTATGTACTCTGTATCGAAGTATTATGTACTCTGTATCGAAGTATTATGTACTCTGTATGTAGAAGTATTATATACTCTGTATAGAAGTATTATGTACTCTGTATAGAAGTATTATATACTCTGTATGTAGAAGTATTATATACTCTGTGTAGAAGTATTATATACTCTGTATGTAGAAGTATTATATACTCTGTGTAGAAGTATTATATACTCTGTATGTAGAAGTATTATGTACTCTGTATAGAAGTATTATGTACTCTGTATAGAAGTATTATGTACTCTGTATGTAGAAGTATTATGTACTCTGTATGTAGAAGTATTATGTACTCTGTATAGAAGTATTATGTACTCTGTATGTAGAAGTATTATGTACTCTGTATGTAGAAGTATTATGTACTCTGTATGTAGAAGTATTATGTACTCTGTATGTAGAAGTATTATGTACTCTGTATAGAAGTATTATGTACTCTGTATAGAAGTATTATGTACTCTGTATGTAGAAGTATTATGTACTCTGTATGTAGAAGTATTATGTACTCTGTATGTAGAAGTATTATGTACTCTGTATAGAAGTATTATGTACTATGTATAGAAGTATTATGTACTCTGTATGTAGAAGTATTATGTACTCTGTATGTAGAAGTATTATGTACTCTGTATAGAAGTATTATGTACTCTGTATAGAAGTATTATGTACTCTGTATAGAAGTATTATGTACTCTGTGTAGAAGTATTATGTACTCTGTGTAGAAGTATTATGTACTCTGTATAGAAGTATTATGTACTCTGTATAGAAGTATTATGTACTCTGTATAGAAGTATTACGTACTCTGTATAGAAGTATTACGTACTCTGTATAGAAGTATTATGTACTCTGTATAGAAGTATTATATACTCTGTATGTAGAAGTATTATGTACTCTGTATGTAGAAGTATTATGTACTCTGTATAGAAGTATTATGTACTCTGTATGTAGAAGTATTATGTACTCTGTATGTAGAAGTATTATGTACTCTGTATAGAAGTATTATGTACTCTGTATAGAAGTATTATGTACTCTGTATAGAAGTATTATGTACTCTGTATGTAGAAGTATTATGTACTCTGTATGTAGAAGTATTATGTACTCTGTATAGAAGTATTATGTACTCTGTATGTAGAAGTATTATGTACTCTGTATGTAGAAGTATTATGTACTCTGTATGTAGAAGTATTATGTACTCTGTATGTAGAAGTATTATGTACTCTGTGTAGAAGTATTATGTACTCTGTGTAGAAGTATTATGTACTCTGTATGTAGAAGTATTATGTACTCTGTATGTAGAAGTATTATGTACTCTGTATGTAGAAGTATTATGTACTCTGTGTAGAAGTATTATGTACTCTGTATAGAAGTATTATGTACTCTGTATAGAAGTATTATGTACTCTGTGTAGAAGTATTATATACTCTGTATAGAAGTATTATGTACTCTGTGTAGAAGTATTATGTACTCTGTGTAGAAGTATTATGTACTCTGTATGTAGAAGTATTATGTACTCTGTATAGAAGTATTATGTACTCTGTATAGAAGTATTATGTACTCTGTATGTAGAAGTATTATGTACTCTGTATAGAAGTATTATATACTCTGTATAGAAGTATTATATACTCTGTATGTAGAAGTATTATATACTCTGTGTGTAGAAGTATTATATACTCTGTGTGTAGAAGTATTATATACTCTGTATGTAGAAGTATTATATACTCTGTATGTAGAAGTATTATGTACTCTGTATGTAGAAGTATTATGTACTCTGTATGTAGAAGTATTATATACTCTGTATGTAGAAGTATTATATACTCTGTATGTAGAAGTATTATATACTCTGTGTAGAAGTATTATGTACTCTGTGTAGAAGTATTATGTACTCTGTATAGAAGTATTATGTACTCTGTATGTAGAAGTATTATAGCCTCTGTATAGAAGTATTATGTACTCTGTATAGAAGTATTATGTACTCTGTAGGTAGAAGTATTATATACTCTGTATAGAAGTATTATGTACTCTGTAGGTAGAAGTATTATATACTCTGTATAGAAGTATTATGTACTCTGTAGGTAGAAGTATTATATACTCTGTATAGAAGTATTATGTACTCTGTAGGTAGAAGTATTATATACTCTGTATGTAGAAGTATTATATACTCTGTATAGAAGTATTATGTACTCTGTATGTAGAAGTATTATAGCCTCTGTATAGAAGTATTACATACTCTGTAGGTAGAAGTATTATATACTCTGTATAGAAGTATTATATACTCTGTATGTAGAAGTATTATATACTCTGTATAGAAGTATTATGTACTCTGTATGTAGAAGTATTATGTACTCTGTATGTAGAAGTATTATGTACTCTGTATAGAAGTATTATGTACTCTGTATGTAGAAGTATTATGTACTCTGTATGTAGAAGTATTATATACTCTGTATAGAAGTATTATGTACTCTGTATAGAAGTATTATGTACTCTGTATAGAAGTATTATGTACTCTGTATGTAGAAGTATTATGTACTCTGTATGTAGAAGTATTATATACTCTGTAGGTAGAAGTATTATGTACTCTGTATCGAAGTATTATGTACTCTGTATCGAAGTATTATGTACTCTGTATCGAAGTATTATGTACTCTGTATGTAGAAGTATTATATACTCTGTATAGAAGTATTATGTACTCTGTATAGAAGTATTATATACTCTGTATGTAGAAGTATTATATACTCTGTGTAGAAGTATTATATACTCTGTATGTAGAAGTATTATATACTCTGTGTAGAAGTATTATATACTCTGTATGTAGAAGTATTATATACTCTGTGTAGAAGTATTATATACTCTGTATGTAGAAGTATTATGTACTCTGTATAGAAGTATTATGTACTCTGTATAGAAGTATTATGTACTCTGTATGTAGAAGTATTATGTACTCTGTATGTAGAAGTATTATGTACTCTGTATAGAAGTATTATGTACTCTGTATGTAGAAGTATTATGTACTCTGTATGTAGAAGTATTATGTACTCTGTATGTAGAAGTATTATGTACTCTGTATGTAGAAGTATTATGTACTCTGTATAGAAGTATTATGTACTCTGTATAGAAGTATTATGTACTCTGTATGTAGAAGTATTATGTACTCTGTATGTAGAAGTATTATGTACTCTGTATGTAGAAGTATTATGTACTCTGTATAGAAGTATTATGTACTATGTATAGAAGTATTATGTACTCTGTATGTAGAAGTATTATGTACTCTGTATGTAGAAGTATTATGTACTCTGTATAGAAGTATTATGTACTCTGTATAGAAGTATTATGTACTCTGTGTAGAAGTATTATGTACTCTGTGTAGAAGTATTATGTACTCTGTATAGAAGTATTATGTACTCTGTATAGAAGTATTATGTACTCTGTATAGAAGTATTATGTACTCTGTATAGAAGTATTACGTACTCTGTATAGAAGTATTATGTACTCTGTATAGAAGTATTATATACTCTGTATGTAGAAGTATTATGTACTCTGTATGTAGAAGTATTATGTACTCTGTATGTAGAAGTATTATGTACTCTGTATGTAGAAGTATTATGTACTCTGTATGTAGAAGTATTATGTACTCTGTATAGAAGTATTATGTACTCTGTATAGAAGTATTATGTACTCTGTATGTAGAAGTATTATGTACTCTGTATGTAGAAGTATTATGTACTCTGTATAGAAGTATTATGTACTCTGTATAGAAGTATTATGTACTCTGTATAGAAGTATTATGTACTCTGTATAGAAGTATTATGTACTCTGTATGTAGAAGTATTATGTACTCTGTATGTAGAAGTATTATGTACTCTGTATGTAGAAGTATTATGTACTCTGTGTAGAAGTATTATGTACTCTGTATAGAAGTATTATGTACTCTGTATAGAAGTATTATGTACTCTGTATAGAAGTATTATGTACTCTGTGTAGAAGTATTATATACTCTGTATAGAAGTATTATGTACTCTGTGTAGAAGTATTATGTACTCTGTGTAGAAGTATTATGTACTCTGTATGTAGAAGTATTATGTACTCTGTATAGAAGTATTATGTA
This sequence comes from Myoxocephalus aenaeus, assembly GCA_038501785.1. Lineage (NCBI taxonomy): Eukaryota > Metazoa > Chordata > Actinopteri > Perciformes > Cottidae > Myoxocephalus > Myoxocephalus aenaeus. The sequence goes on from JBAMJR010000108.1 coordinate 329,090, forward strand.
CTCTGTATAGAAGTATTATGTACTCTGTATGTAGAAGTATTATGTACTCTGTATAGAAGTATTATGTACTCTGTATGTAGAAGTATTATGTACTCTGTATAGAAGTATTATGTACTCTGTGTAGAAGTATTATGTACTCTGTATAGAAGTATTATGTACTCTGTGTAGAAGTATTATGTACTCTGTATAGAAGTATTATGTACTCTGTATAGAAGTATTATGTACTCTGTATAGAAGTATTATGTACTCTGTATAGAAGTATTATGTACTCTGTATAGAAGTATTATGTACTCTGTATGTAGAAGTATTATGTACTCTGTATGTAGAAGTATTATGTACTCTGTATAGAAGTATTATGTACTCTGTATAGAAGTATTATGTACTCTGTATGTAGAAGTATTATGTACTCTGTATGTAGAAGTATTATGTACTCTGTATGTAGAAGTATTATGTACTCTGTATAGAAGTATTATGTACTCTGTATAGAAGTATTATGTACTATGTATAGAAGTATTATGTACTCTGTATGTAGAAGTATTATGTACTCTGTATGTAGAAGTATTATGTACTCTGTATAGAAGTATTATGTACTCTGTATAGAAGTATTATGTACTCTGTGTAGAAGTATTATGTACTCTGTGTAGAAGTATTATGTACTCTGTGTAGAAGTATTATGTACTCTGTATAGAAGTATTATGTACTCTGTATAGAAGTATTACGTACTCTGTATAGAAGTATTACGTACTCTGTATAGAAGTATTATGTACTCTGTATGTAGAAGTATTATGTACTCTGTATGTAGAAGTATTATGTACTCTGTATAGAAGTATTATGTACTCTGTATGTAGAAGTATTATGTACTCTGTATGTAGAAGTATTATGTACTCTGTATAGAAGTATTATGTACTCTGTATAGAAGTATTATGTACTCTGTATAGAAGTATTATGTACTCTGTATAGAAGTATTATGTACTCTGTATGTAGAAGTATTATGTACTCTGTATGTAGAAGTATTATGTACTCTGTATAGAAGTATTATGTACTCTGTATGTAGAAGTATTATGTACTCTGTATGTAGAAGTATTATGTACTCTGTATGTAGAAGTATTATGTACTCTGTATGTAGAAGTATTATGTACTCTGTATGTAGAAGTATTATGTACTCTGTGTAGAAGTATTATGTACTCTGTGTAGAAGTATTATGTACTCTGTATAGAAGTATTATGTACTCTGTATAGAAGTATTATGTACTCTGTGTAGAAGTATTATATACTCTGTATAGAAGTATTATGTACTCTGTGTAGAAGTATTATATACTCTGTATAGAAGTATTATGTACTCTGTATGTAGAAGTATTATGTACTCTGTATGTAGAAGTATTATGTACTCTGTATAGAAGTATTATGTACTCTGTATGTAGAAGTATTATGTACTCTGTATAGAAGTATTATGTACTCTGTATGTAGAAGTATTATGTACTCTGTATAGAAGTATTATGTACTCTGTGTAGAAGTATTATGTACTCTGTATAGAAGTATTATGTACTCTGTGTAGAAGTATTATGTACTCTGTATAGAAGTATTATGTACTCTGTATAGAAGTATTATGTACTCTGTATAGAAGTATTATGTACTCTGTATAGAAGTATTATGTACTCTGTGTAGAAGTATTATGTACTCTGTATAGAAGTATTATGTACTCTGTGTAGAAGTATTATGTACTCTGTGTAGAAGTATTATGTACTCTGTATGTAGAAGTATTATGTACTCTGTATGTAGAAGTATTATGTACTCTGTATAGAAGTATTATGTACTCTGTGTAGAAGTATTATGTACTCTGTGTAGAAGTATTATGTACTCTGTATAGAAGTATTATGTACTCTGTATAGAAGTATTATGTACTCTGTGTAGAAGTATTATGTACTCTGTGTAGAAGTATTATGTACTCTGTGTAGAAGTATTATGTACTCTGTATGTAGAAGTATTATGTACTCTGTATGTAGAAGTATTATGTACTCTGTATGTAGAAGTATTATGTACTCTGTATAGAAGTATTATGTACTCTGTATAGAAGTATTATGTACTCTGTGTAGAAGTATTATGTACTCTGTGTAGAAGTATTATGTACTCTGTATGTAGAAGTATTATGTACTCTGTATGTAGAAGTATTATGTACTCTGTATAGAAGTATTATGTACTCTGTATAGAAGTATTATGTACTCTGTATAGAAGTATTATGTACTCTGTGTAGAAGTATTATGTACTCTGTATAGAAGTATTATGTACTCTGTATAGAAGTATTATGTACTCTGTATAGAAGTATTATGTACTCTGTATAGAAGTATTATGTACTCTGTGTAGAAGTATTATGTACTCTGTGTAGAAGTATTATGTACTCTGTGTAGAAGTATTATGTACTCTGTATGTAGAAGTATTATGTACTCTGTATGTAGAAGTATTATGTACTCTGTATAGAAGTATTATGTACTCTGTGTAGAAGTATTATGTACTCTGTGTAGAAGTATTATGTACTCTGTGTAGAAGTATTATGTACTCTGTGTAGAAGTATTATGTACTCTGTGTAGAAGTATTATGTACTCTGTATGTAGAAGTATTATGTACTCTGTATAGAAGTATTATGTACTCTGTATAGAAGTATTATGTACTCTGTGTAGAAGTATTATGTACTCTGTGTAGAAGTATTATGTACTCTGTATAGAAGTATTATGTACTCTGTGTAGAAGTATTATGTACTCTGTGTAGAAGTATTATGTACTCTGTGTAGAAGTATTATGTACTCTGTGTAGAAGTATTATGTACTCTGTATGTAGAAGTATTATGTACTCTGTATAGAAGTATTATGTACTCTGTATAGAAGTATTATGTACTCTGTGTAGAAGTATTATGTACTCTGTATAGAAGTTTTATGTACTCTGTGTAGAAGTATTATGTACTCTGTATAGAAGTATTATGTACTCTGTATAGAAGTATTATGTACTCTGTATAGAAGTATTATGTACTCTGTATAGAAGTATTATGTACTCTGTGTAGAAGTATTATGTACTCTGTGTAGAAGTATTATGTACTCTGTGTAGAAGTATTATGTACTCTGTGTAGAAGTATTATGTACTCTGTATGTAGAAGTATTATGTACTCTGTATGTAGAAGTATTATGTACTCTGTATAGAAGTATTATGTACTCTGTGTAGAAGTATTATGTACTCTGTGTAGAAGTATTATGTACTCTGTGTAGAAGTATTATGTACTCTGTGTAGAAGTATTATGTACTCTGTATGTAGAAGTATTATGTACTCTGTATAGAAGTATTATATACTCTGTATAGAAGTATTATGTACTCTGTATAGAAGTATTATGTACTCTGTGTAGAAGTATTATGTACTCTGTGTAGAAGTATTATGTACTCTGTATAGAAGTATTATGTACTCTGTGTAGAAGTATTATGTACTCTGTGTAGAAGTATTATGTACTCTGTGTAGAAGTATTATGTACTCTGTGTAGAAGTATTATGTACTCTGTATGTAGAAGTATTATGTACTCTGTATAGAAGTATTATGTACTCTGTGTAGAAGTATTATGTACTCTGTATAGAAGTATTATGTACTCTGTATAGAAGTATTATGTACTCTGTATAGAAGTAGTATTCACTCCAGTACCTTTCCACATCTTGGAGTCGTTGAGCATCAGCTTGTCCACCAGAGACGAGTACTCTCCTTCTGGACCTTTCTGCAGGCCGACCTCACACAGGACCCTCCTCAGCCCGTCTGCAACAGGGACACGCTCGCATCACACACACAGTGAGGCATTATGGGTAATGAAGTGAAGCAACTTACCAGAGTACTGAATGATTTGACCCAACCAGCTGAGAGCCCTCAGTGCGAAACACTGGTGAGCGACGACAGACGAGCGCATCACCTGAACCCGCAGGGGTTTGGACTGCCGGCTGGTGTTCCTCTGTGAGGGGGGTCACAGTGATGTCACAGTGATGTCACAGTGATGTCACAGAGCATAGTCACCTCCTGCATGTCTCTGTGATGTCACACACTCACCACTATTACAGACTTGGCCTGGTCACAGAACTGGAAGTCTCCATACCGAACCGACTTCCTGCCCTGCAACACACACACACACACACACACACACTCTCAGAGATGGATGGATGGATGGATGGATGTATAGATGGATGTATAGATAGATAGATGTATATATGTATAGATAGATAGATAGATAGATAGATGTATAGATGTATAGATAGATAGATAGATAGATGTATAGATGTATAGATAGATGTATAGATAGATGTATAGATGTATAGATGTATAGATAGATGTATAGATGTATAGATAGATGTATAGATGTATAGATAGATGGATAGATGTATAGATAGATGTATAGATGTATAGATAGATGTATAGATAGATGTATAGATGTATAGATGTATAGATAGATGTATAGATGTATAGATAGATGGATAGATGTATAGATGTATAGATAGATGTATAGATGTATAGATAGATGTATAGATAGATGTATAGATGTATAGATAGATGTATAGATAGATGTATAGATGTATAGATAGATGTATAGATGTATAGATAGATGTATAGATAGATGTATAGATGTATAGATAGATGTATAGATAGATGTATAGATGTATAGATGTATAGATAGATGTATAGATGTATAGATAGATGGATAGATGTATAGATGTATAGATAGATAGATAGATGTATAGATGTATAGATAGATAGATAGATAGATGTATAGATGTATAGATAGATGTATAGATAGATGTATAGATGTATAGATAGATGTATAGATGTATAGATAGATGGATAGATGTATAGATGTATAGATAGATGGATAGATGTATAGATGTATAGATAGATAGATGTATAGATAGATAGATAGATAGATAGATGTATAGATGTATAGATAGATGGATAGATGTATAGATAGATAGATGTATAGATAGATAGATAGATGTATAGATGGATAGATGTATAGATAGATAGATGTATAGATAGATAGATGGATAGATAGATAGATAGATGTATAGATGTATAGATAGATGTATAGATAGATGTATAGATAGATGTATAGATGTATAGATGTATAGATAGATGTATAGATGTATAGATGTATAGATAGATGTATAGATGTATAGATGTATAGATAGATGGATAGATGTATAGATGTATAGATAGATGTATAGATGTATAGATAGATGTATAGATAGATGTATAGATGTATAGATAGATAGATAGATGTATAGATGTATAGATAGATGGATAGATGTATAGATAGATAGATAGATGTATAGATGTATAGATGTATAGATAGATGTATAGATAGATAGATGTATAGATGTATAGATAGATGTATAGATGTATAGATGTATAGATAGATATGCGTGAGGTGTACATGGCAGTACTGACGTCTCGGTCCACAGTGGTGGCGAAGCTGACGGCCTCTTTCTGGCTGCAGTTGACAGCTTTCTGCAGCGTGTAGATCACCTGCTCATACGTGTGGACTTCATCATTGAACAGCATGCAGTAGTATGTGTCCTCTCTGTTCCTGCTCTCACACACACACACACACACACACACACACACACACACAGTGTTATAAGGGTATGGTTAACAGTGTAGAGAGCTGTCAGCGCCCCATACAGGCTGCTCAGTTCATTACAACCACGGTGTGTGTTAGTGTGTGTCTGTGTGTGTGTCTGTGTGCGTGTGTCTGTGCGTGTGTGTGTGTGCGTGTGTGTCTGTCTGTGTGTGTGCGTGTGTCTGTGTGTGTGTGTGTGCGTGTGTGTGTCTGTCTGTGTGTGTGCGTGTGTGTGTGTGTGTGTGTCTGTCTGTGTGTGCGTCTGTGTGTGTGTGTGTCTGTGGGTATGTCTGTGTGTGTGTGTGTGTGTCTGTGTGTGTGTGTGTGTGTGTCTGTGTGTGCGTCTGTGTGTGTCTGTCTGTGTGTGTGTCTGTGTGTGTGTGTGTGTGTGTGTGTGTGTGTGTCTGTGTGCGTCTGTGTGTGTGTCTGTGTGTGTGTGTGCGTCTGTGTGTGCCTGTGTGTGTGTGTGTGTGTGTGTCTGTGTCTGTGTGTGCGTCTGTATGTGCGTCTGTGTGTGTCTGTGTGTGTGTCTGTGTGTGTGTCTGTGTGCGTGTCTGTGTGCGTGTGTCTGTGTCTGTGCGTGTGTCTGTGCGTGTGTCTGTGCGTGTGTCTGTGCGTGTGTCTGTGCCTGTGCGTGTGTCTGTGCGTGTGTCTGTGCGTGTGTCTGTGTCTGTGTGCGTGTGTCTGTGCGTGTGTCTGTGTCTGTGCGTGTGTCTGTGCGTGTGTCTGTGCGTGTGTCTGTGCGTGTGTCTGTGCGTGTGCGTGTGCCTGTGCGTGTGTCTGTGCGTGTGTCTGTGCGTGTGTCTGTGCGTGTGTCTGTGTCTGTGCGTGTGTCTGTGCGTGTGTCTGTGCGTGTGTCTGTGCGTGTGTCTGTGCCTGTGCGTGTGTCTGTGCGTGTGTCTGTGCCTGTGCGTGAGTCTGTGCGTGTGTCTGTGCGTGTGTCTGTGTCTGTGCGTGTGTCTGTGCGTGTGTCTGTGTCTGTGCGTGTGTCTGTGCGTGTGTCTGTGTCTGTGCGTGTGTCTGTGCGTGTGTCTGTGTGTGTGTCTGTGCGTGTGTCTGTGTCTGTGCGTGTGTCTGTGCGTGTGTCTGTGTGCGTGCGTCTGTGCGTGCGTCTGTGTGCGTGTCTGTGTGCGTGTGTCTGTGCGTGTGTCTCTGTGCGTGTGTCTGTGCGCGTGTCTGTGCGCGTGTCTGTGCGCGTGTGTCTGTGCGTGTGTCTGTGCGTGCGTCTGTGCGTGCGTATGTCTGCGTGCGTATGTCTGCGTGTGTCTGTGTGCGTGTCTGTGTGCGTGTCTGTGTGCGTGTGTCTGTGCGTGCGTCTGTGCGTGTGTCTCTGTGCGTGTGTCTGTGCGTGTGTCTGTGTGCGTGTGTCTGTGCGTGTGTCTGTGCGTGCGTCTCTATGCGTGTCTGTGTGCGTGTGTCTGTGCGTGTGTCTGTGTGCGTGTCTGTGCGTGTGTCTGTGTGCGTGCGTCTGTGCGTGTGTATGTCTGCGTGCGTATGTCTGCGTGTGTGTGTGTGTCTGTGCGTGTGTGTTTGTGTGTGTCTGTGCGCGTGTCTGTGCGCGTGTCTGTGTGTGTGTCTGTGTGCATGCTCCTCCATCACCGTCTGGCACACCGCAGCCACTGCCAAGGACAAGGCCAGGCTGCGGCGCATCATCCGCTCTGCTGAGAGGTGATTGGCTGTAATCTGCCATCCCTCCAGGACTTGTTCGCCTCCAGGACTCTGAGGCGAGCTAGGAAGATTGCAGCTGACCCCTCTCACCCTGGACATATCCTGTTGGAGTCCCTCCCCTCTGGCAGGAGGCTGAGGTCCATCAGGACCAAGACCTCACGCCACACAAACAGTTTCTTCCCGTCGGCAGTCGGGCTCATCAATGGGGCTCGGGTCCCCCACTGACTGTCTCTGTCACCCCCAGCTATTTTAATTTTCAATTTTTATTTTTAACTCTTAATTTTTATTTTTATATTCTCTTCTTTATTTTTATTTTTATTTCTCTACCATACACTCCTCTGCACACCGCACACTTAAACACTCGTCACTTTAACATACACTTTTAACTTAAATACACACGTCACTTTAACGTACATTCACATTAATGTATCTGTTGACTGAGCACTTGCTTATCCTACACATATTTTAATTCAACCGCATTCCAATTGCACTGTTGCTGTTTTCGTTGATTGTTGATTGTTGTTTGTCTCGTCCTACGTCCCATGTCCACGTCCAATGTATGCACCTTCCGCCTCAAAAAATTCCTCGTTTGTGTGAAAACATTCCTGGCAATAAACGGTTTCTGATTCTGATTCTGATGTCTGCGTGTGTGTGCGTGTGTCTGTATGCGTGCGTGTGTCTGTGTGTGTGTGTCTGTCTGTCTGTGTGTTTGTGTGTCTGTCTGTGTGTGTGTCTGTGCGTGCGTCTGTGCGTGTGTGTCTGTGCGTGTGTGTGTGTCTGTGCGTGTGTGTCTGTATGCGTGCGTGTGTCTGCGTCTGTGTCTGTATGCGTGCGTGTGTCTGCGTGTGTGTCTGTGCGTGTGTCTGTGTGCGTGCGTGCGTGTGTCTGTGTGTGCGTCTGTGTCTGTATGCGTGCGTGTGTCTGCGCGTGTGTCTGTGTGCGTGCGTGTGTCTGTGTGTGCGTCTGTGTCTGTATGCGTGCGTGTGTCTGTGCGTGTGTCTGTGTGCGTGCGTATGTCTGCATGCGTATGTCTGCGTGTGTGTGTGCGTGTGTGTCTGTGTGCGTGTGTCTGTATGCGTGTGTGTGTGTGTCTGTGCGTGTGTGTCTGTGTGCGTGTGTCTGTATGCGTGCGTGTCTGTCTGTGCGTGTGTCTGTGTGCGTGTCTGTCTGTGTGCGTGCATATGTCTGCGTGTGTGTGCGTGTGTCTGTATGCGTGCGTGTGTCTGTGTGTCTGTGTGTGTGCGTATGTCTGCGTGTGTGTCTGTGCGTACGGGGGCTCCAGTCCTGCAGGCAGCAGGTTCTCCTGGTTCTCCTGGTTCCAGGTCAGCAGGTCCACAGCGTACTTCAGGAGGATGGAGAAGATGCTGAAACCACGAGCAGCCATGTCAGCAGGCAGCACAGAGACAGGATCCTGGAGGGACAGACAGGTAGACAGACAGACATGTTATACTGACAGACAGGACATGTTATACTGACAGACAGGTAGACAGGACATGTTATACTGACAGACAGGTAGACAGACATGTTATACTGACAGACAGGACATGTTATACTGACAGACAGGTAGACAGGACATGTTATACTGACAGACAGGTAGACAGACATGTTATGCTGACAGACAGGTCGACAGACAGGACATTTTATACTGACAGACAGGTAGACAGACATGTTATGCTGACAGACAGGTAGACAGACATGTTATGCTGACAGACAGGTAGACAGACAGGACATGTTATACTGACAGACAGGTAGACAGACATGTTATGCTGACAGACAGGTCGACAGACAGGACATGTTATACTGACAGACAGGTAGACAGACATGTTATGCTGACAGACAGGTAGACAGACATGTTATACTGACAGACAGGACATGTTATACTGACAGACAGGTAGACAGACAGGACATGTTATGCTGACAGACAGGTAGACAGACATGTTATGCTGACAGACAGGTAGACAGACAGGACATGTTATACTGACAGACAGGTAGACAGACAGGACATGTTATACTGACAGACAGGTAGACAGACATGTTATGCTGACAGACAGGTCGACAGACAGGACATGTTATACTGACAGACAGGTAGACAGACATGTTATGCTGACAGACAGGTAGACAGACATTTTATACTGACAGACAGGTAGACAGACATGTTATGCTGACAGACAGGTAGACAGACATGTTATGCTGACAGACAGGTAGACAGACAGGACATGTTATACTGACAGACAGGTAGACAGACATGTTATGCTGACAGACAGGTAGACAGACATGTTATACTGACAGACAGGTAGACAGACATGTTATGCTGACAGACAGGTAGACAGACATGTTATGCTGACAGACAGGTAGACAGACATGTTATGCTGACAGACAGGTAGACAGACAGACATGTTATACTGACAGACAGGTAGACAGACAGGACATGTTATACTGACAGACAGGTAGACAGACATGTTATGCTGACAGACAGGTAGACAGACAGGACATGTTATACTGACAGACAGGTAGACAGACAGGACATGTTATACTGACAGACAGGTAGACAGACATGTTATGCTGACAGACAGGTAGACAGACATGTTATACTGACAGACAGGTAGACAGACATGTTATACTGACAGACAGGTAGACAGACATGTTATGCTGACAGACAGGTAGACAGACATGTTATGCTGACAGACAGGTAGACAGACATGTTATGCTGACAGACAGGTAGACAGACATGTTATACTGACAGACAGCTAGACAGACATGTTATGCTGACAGACAGGTAGACAGACATGTTATACTGACAGACAGGTAGACAGACATGTTATGCTGACAGACAGGTAGACAGACATGTTATACTGACAGACAGGTAGACAGACATGTTATACTGACAGACAGGTAGACAGACATGTTATGCTGACAGACAGGTAGACAGACATGTTATGCTGACAGACAGGTAGACAGACATGTTATACTGACAGACAGGTAGACAGACATGTTATGCTGACAGACAGGTAGACAGACATGTTATACTGACAGACAGGTAGACAGACATGTTATGCTGACAGACAGGTAGACAGACATGTTATGCTGACAGACAGGTAGACAGACATGTTATGCTGACAGACAGGTAGACAGACAGGACATGTTATACTGACAGACAGGTAGACAGACATGTTATGCTGACAGACAGGTAGACAGACATGTTATGCTGACAGACAGGTAGACAGACATGTTATGCTGACAGACAGGTAGACAGACAGGACATGTTATACTGACAGACAGGTAGACAGACATGTTATGCTGACAGACAGGTAGACAGACAGGACATGTTATACTGACAGACAGGTAGACAGACATGTTATGCTGACAGACAGGTAGACAGACATGTTATGCTGACAGACAGGTAGACAGACATGTTATGCTGACAGACAGGTAGACAGACAGGACATGTTATACTGACAGACAGGTAGACAGACAGGACATGTTATGCTGACAGACAGGTAGACAGACAGGACATGTTATACTGACAGACAGGTAGACAGACATGTTATGCTGACAGACAGGTCGACAGACATGTTATACTGACAGACAGGTAGACAGACAGGACATGTTATACTGACAGACAGGTAGACAGACATGTTATGCTGACAGACAGGTAGACAGACATGTTATGCTGACAGACAGGTAGACAGACATGTTATGCTGACAGACAGGTAGACAGACATGTTATGCTGACAGACAGGTAGACAGACATGTTATACTGACAGACAGGTAGACAGACAGACATGTTATACTGACAGACAGGTAGACAGACATGTTATGCTGACAGACAGGTAGACAGACATGTTATACTGACAGACAGGTAGACAGACAGACATGTTATACTGACAGACAGGTAGACAGACAGACATGTTATACTGACAGACAGACAGCTGCAGAGCGGGTCTCACCTCCTCGGCCTCTCTGGGTGCCAGGCTGTGCTGCTGGCAGTAAGGACCTCTCTTCCAGGCTTCAGCGTCTCCACAGTCACAGAAACCTCCACCTCCTGACGTGGTCATCTACACACACACACACACACACTGTCAGTAGTCATCTACACACACACACACACACACTGTCAGTAGTCATCTACACACACACACACACACTGTCAGTAGTCATCTACACACACACACACACACTGTCAGTAGTCATCTACACACACACACACACACACACACACACACTGTCAGTAGTCATCTACACACACACACACACACACACACACTGTCAGTAGTCATCTACACACACACACACACTGTCAGTAGTCATCTACACACACACACACACACACACACACACACTGTCAGTAGTCATCTACACACACACACACACACTGTCAGTAGTCATCTACACACACACACACACTGTCAGTAGTCATCTACACACACACACACACACACACACACACTGTCAGTAGTCATCTACACACACACACACACTGTCAGTAGTCATCTACACACACACACATTGTCAGTACACTCGTGTGTGCTTGTGTATGATCAGTGTGTGTGTGTGTGTGTGTGTGTGTGTGTGTGTGTGTGTGTGTGTGTGTGTGTGTGTGTGTGTGTACTCACCCTGTATCGATGTTCTTTATGAATGCTTCCCAGGAAACACTTCATGCACAGAACACAGGTAGGATCAGCTGCACACTCCCTGCACACACACACACACACACACACACACAGGTTATGTAATCCTGGTCGGTGAACAGATACGGTGTGTGGAACCAGAGAGGAGAACCTGTAGACCACGTCATGGTCCATCTGGTTCCTGCTGACAGAAACTAAAGCTGAGGAGGTTCCAGAAGGACCAGAGGCTCTGGAGGGTCTTCAGGCTGGACTGAACAGACTGGGAGGTCTGGAGGGTTCACATGTACCTTCCTCCTTCAGCTTCTTGACGGACTACAAGGAGACCCTCTTTATAGACTACAAGGGGACCCTCTTTATAGACTACAAGGGGACCCTCTTTATAGACTACAAGGAGACCCTCTTTATAGACTACAAGGGGACCCTCTTTATAGACTACAAGGGGACCCTCTTTATAGACTACAAGGGGACCCTCTTTATAGACTACAAGGGGACCCTCTTTATAGACTACAAGGGGACCCTCTTTATAGACTACAAGGGGACCCTCTTTATAGACTACAAGGGGACCCTCTTTATAGACTACAAGGAGACCCTCTTTATAGACTACAAGGGGACCCTCTTTATAGACTACAAGGAGACCCTCTTTATAGACTACAAGGAGACCCTCTTTATAGACTACAAGGGGACCCTCTTTATAGACTACAAGGGGACCCTCTTTATAGACTACAAGGAGACCCTCTTTATAGACTACAAGGGGACCCTCTTTATAGACTACAAGGGGACCCTCTTTATAGACTACAAGGGGACCCTCTTTATAGACTACAAGGGGACCCTCTTTATAGACTACAAGGAGACCCTCTTTATAGACTACAAGGGGACCCTCTTTATAGACTACAAGGAGACCCTCTTTATAGACTACAAGGGGACCCTCTTTATAGACTACAAGGAGACCCTCTTTATAGACTACAAGGGGACCCTCTTTATAGACTACAAGGAGACCCTCTTTATAGACTACAAGGGGACCCTCTTTATAGACTACAAGGGGACCCTCTTTATAGACTACAAGGGGACCCTCTTGACGGACTAAAAGTGGACCCTCTTGACGGACTACAAGGGGACCCTCTTGACGGACTACAAGGAGACCCTCTTGACGGACTACAAGGAGACCCTCTTGACGGACTACAAGGAGACCCTCTTTATAGACTACAAGGGGACCCTCTTTATAGACTACAAGGGGACCCTCTTTATAGACAGACCAGGAAGCAGAAGCAGAGTTGTAGTCTTACACCCTTCTCTGCACTTCCTGCATTTTCTTTAGGGCAGCTGCCCATCTTTAACTCTATAGAGACTGTGTCTGTCCCACGGCCACTTAAATTAATTAAATCAAAAGTAACCAAAAGAGGAGTTATAGAAAACAACCTCATAAAGGTTAACACCACTACTGCAATAGTGCAACACGATAGGATAATTAAATGTGGACTCCTAAATATTAGATCTTTGTCTTCTAAAGCTGTATTAGTAAATGAATTAATATCTGACAACCATATTGATGTATTTTGTCTTACTGAAACCTGGCTGAGACATGAGGAATATGTCAGCCTAAATGAATCTACTCCTCCAAGTCATGTTAATATGCACATTCCTCGAGGCACCGGCCGAGGAGGTGGAGTAGCTGCCATCTTTGACTCGGGTCTGCTGATGGGTCCTAAACCTGGATTGAACTGCAACTCATTTGAAAGCCTTGTTCTTAGTATTTCACATCCAACCTGGAAAACAGTACAGCCGATTCTGTTTGTCGTGGTATACCGAGCACCAGGTTTGTACTCCGAATTTATATCTGAATTTTCAGAGTTTTTGTCAAGTTTGGTCCTTAAGACTGATAACCTTATCTTATTCTTACCTTATTATTATTGTAGGTGATTTTAATATTCATGTGGATGTTAGCAATGATAGCCTTAGTGTTGCATTTAGCTTATTGTTAGATTCGATTGGCTTCTGTCAGAGAGTACAGGAACCGACTCACTGCTTTAACCACACCCTCGACCTTGTTCTTACATATGGCATTGATGTGGAGCATTTAGTAGTGTTTCCACAGAACCCTCTTTTATCAGACCATTGCCTTATAACTTTTGAGTTTATGCTACCAGATTGTACAGCGTTAGGCAAGAGTTTTTACACCAGATGTCTAACTGACGGTGCTGTTGCTAGATTTAAGGAAGCGATTCCTTCTGTATTTAATTCATTACCACGTCTCAATATAACAGATGACTCCTGTGCTAACTTTACTCCCTCCCAGATTGATCAGCTCGTCGATGGTGCTACTGGCTCACTGAGAGTGACGCTGGACTCGATAGCCCCTCTAAAAAAGAGGATCATTAAGCAAAGGAGGCTCGCTCCATGGTACAACCCTCAGACCCGCATATTGAAGCAAGCATCACGGAAGCTTGAGGGCATATGGCGTTCCAACGGTCTGGAGGAGTCCCGGTTGGTTTGGCGGGATAGTCTGAGAACATATAAGAAGGCCCTCCGTAATGCCAGAGGAGCCTACTACTCATCACTCATAGAGAAAAACAAGAGCAACCCTAGGTTTCTCTTTAGCACTGTGGCCAGGCTGGCTGAGAGTCATAACTCGGTGGATCTGTGTATTCCTATAGACCTCAGTAGTAATGACTTTATGAACTTCTTCAATGATAAGATTATGGCCATTAGAGACAGGATCGGTGATCTCCTGCCCTCGACTACTGCCGGTCCATCCTCAGGTGGGATGGCCATGGAGGAGGCTGTGGGCCCTGCTGTGCGTCTGGATGGATTTTTTACCATCAACCTCGACCAACTGTCTTCAATGGTTTCTACTTCTAAATCTTCTACCTGTCTCCTAGACCCTGTTCCGACAAAGCTGTTTAAAGAAGTTTTACCCTTAATTTGTGCCTCTGTACTAGATATTATCAATGGGTCTTTACTAATGGGTCATGTACCACAGTCTTTTAAAGTAGCTGTAATTAAACCTCTTCTTAAAAAGCCCACCCTGGATCCAGAGGTGTTGGCTAACTACAGACCTATCTCTAACCTTCCCTTCCTCTCTAAGATACTGGAGAAGGTAGTCGCAAATCAGTTGTGCGACTTTTTACATAACAATAGTTTATTTGAGGAATTTCAGTCAGGATTTAGAAAGCATCATAGCACAGAGACAGCACTAGTGACAATTACTAATGACCTTCTAGTTGCATCAGATAGGGGACTTGTCTCTGTACTTGTCCTGTTAGACCTTAGTGCAGCATTCGACACCATTGACCATGACATCTTATTACAGAGACTAGACCAGTCAATTGGTATTAAAGGTACAGCACTAAGCTGGTTTAAGTCGTATTTATCAGATAGATCTCAGTTTGTATTTGTAAACGATGAGGCCTCGATGACCACCGCCGTTCGTCATGGAGTTCCACAAGGTTCTGTGCTTGGACCAATTTTATTCACCTTGTATATGCTTCCTTTAGGCAATATTATCAGAAAACACTCCATAAACTTTCACTGTTATGCCGATGATACTCAACTATATCTGTCAATCAAGCCAGATGAAATCCACCAGGTCACTAAACTTCAAGCGTGTCTTAAAGACATCAAAACCTGGATGACCTGCAACTTCCTGTTGCTGAACTCTGACAAGACTGAAGTTATTCTACTCGGCCCAGAACACCTCAGAAATCAACTATCTGACGATATGGTTTCCCTGGATGGCATCGCTCTGGCATCCACCACCACCGTGAGGAATCTCAGAGTTATTTTTGACCAGGACCTATCCTTTGGCTCCCACGTGAAACAGATCTCAAGGACTGCCATTTTTCACCTACGGAACATCTCAAAGATCCGGCACATCCTGTCTCAAAGCGATGCAGAAACATTGATCCACGCATTTGTTACTTCAAGACTGGATTACTGTAACTCCGTATTATCAGGCTGCTCCGGAAAGTCCCTTGGGTCTCTCCAGCTGATCCAGAATGCTGCAGCTCGTGTACTAACAAGGACTCGGAAGAGAGATCACATTACTCCTGTATTAGCTGCTCTCCACTGGCTTCCTGTAAGATCGAGAATCATATTTAAAATCCTCCTCCTCACCTATAAAGCCTTAGCTGGTGATGCACCATCATATCTTAAAGAGCTTATAGTGCCATATTACCCCACCAGAGCGTTACGCTCACTGAATGCAGGGTTACTTGTGGTTCCCAGAGTCTTAAAAAGTAGGTTGGGGGCTAGAGCTTTCAGTTATCGTGCTCCTCTTCTGTGGAATCAGCTTCCACTTTCAGTCCGGGGGGCAGACACAGTCACCTCATTTAAGAGTAGACTTAAGACTTTCCTCTTTGATAGCGCTTATACTTAGGGCTGTTTCAGGCTTATAGTTAGGGCTGGCTCAGGTTTGCCCTGGTCCAGCCCCTAGATATGCTGCTATAGGCCTAGACTGCTGGGGGACATCTTAGGATACACTGAGCTCCTCTTCTCTTCCTCTTTCGCTCCTCTTCTCTTCCTCTTTCACTCCTCCTCTCCTCTTCTTTCTCTCCATCTGGATAAACTATTGTCTCTTCAATGCACATTACTAACTCTACTTTCTTTTTCCATGGATTCATGGCTGCCTGGAACCGGTCCTGCCCCGGGTCCTACCCCGGGTCCTGGCCCGGGTCCTGCCCCGGGTCCTGCCGCCCCCCCACCCACCCCTCCTGCCATGGATCCATGGCTGCCTGGAACCGGTCCTGCCTGCTGCCATGGCCCTGCTGATGGAACCGGCCTGGAACCGGTCCTGCCTGCTGCCATGGCCCTTCTGATGCCCCCCTCCTCTCTACCGCCTTCTGCTTCATGGATTATCAGGACCATGGACCATGCCTAATACTCATTATATGAATAATTTCTGTCATATTCATTGAATGTGCTGTAACTACGCTATTCATTCTGGCCACATGACATCTATTGCTTCTGTCCATCCGGGGAGAGGGATCCTCCTCTGTTGCTCTCCCTCAGGTTTCTTCCCTTTTTTCCCTGTGAAAGGGTTTTTACTATCTTTCTAGGGGAGTTTTTCCTGATCCGATGTGAGGTCCCGGGACAGGGATGTTATGTGTACAGATTGTAAAGCCCTCCGAGGCAAACTTGTATTTGTGATGTTGGGCTATATAAAATAAACTGAATTGAATTGAATTGAATAGACTACAAGGGGAACCTCTTGACGGACTACAAGGGGAACCTCTTGACGGACTACAAGGAGACCCTCTTGACGGACTACAAGGAGACCCTCTTGACGGACTACAAGGAGACCCTCTTGACGGACTACAAGGGGACCCTCTTTATAGACTACAAGGAGACCCTCTTGACGGACTACAAGGGGACCCTCTTGACGGACTACAAGGGGACCCTCTTGACGGACTACAAGGGGACCCTCTTGACGGACTACAAGGGGACCCTCTTGACGGACTACAAGGGGACCCTCTTGACGGACTACAAGGGGACCCTCTTGACGGACTACAAGGGGACCCTCTTTATAGACTACAAGGGGACCCTCTTGACGGACTACAAGGGGACCCTCTTTATAGACTACAAGGGGACCCTCTTGACGGACTACAAGGAGACCCTCTTTATAGACTACAAGGGGACCCTCTTTATAGACTACAAGGGGACCCTCTTGACGGACTACAAGGGGACCCTCTTGACGGACTACAAGGGGACCCTCTTGACGGACTACAAGGGGACCCTCTTGACGGACTACAAGGGGACCCTCTTGACGGACTACAAGGGGACCCTCTTGACGGACTACAAGGAGACCCTCTTGACGGACTACAAGGAGACCCTCTTTATAGACTACAAGGAGACCCTCTTGACGGACTACAAGGAGACCCTCTTTATAGACTACAAGGAGACCCTCTTGACGGACTACAAGGAGACCCTCTTGACGGACTACAAGGGGACCCTCTTGACGGACTACAAGGGGACCCTCTTTATAGACTACAAGGAGACCCTCTTGACGGACTACAAGGGGACCCTCTTTATAGACTACAAGGGGACCCTCTTTATAGACTACAAGGGGACCCTCTTTATAGACTACAAGGGGACCCTCTTTATAGACTACAAGGGGACCCTCTTTATAGACTACAAGGAGACCCTCTTGACGGACTACAAGGAGACCCTCTTGACGGACTACAAGGAGACCCTCTTGACGGACTACAAGGGGACCCTCTTGACGGACTACAAGGGGACCCTCTTGACGGACTACAAGGGGACCCTCTTGACGGACTACAAGGGGACCCTCTTTATAGACTACAAGGAGACCCTCTTGACGGACTACAAGGGGACCCTCTTTATAGACTACAAGGGGACCCTCTTTATAGACTACAAGGGGACCCTCTTTATAGACTACAAGGGGACCCTCTTTATAGACTACAAGGGGACCCTCTTGACGGACTACAAGGAGACCCTCTTGACGGACTACAAGGGGACCCTCTTGACGGACTACAAGGGGACCCTCTTTATAGACTACAAGGGGACCCTCTTTATAGACTACAAGGGGACCCTCTTTATAGACTACAAGGGGACCCTCTTGACGGACTACAAGGGGACCCTCTTGACGGACTACAAGGAGACCCTCTTTATAGACTACAAGGGGACCCTCTTTATAGACTACAAGGGGACCCTCTTTATAGACTACAAGGGGAACCTCTTGACGGACTACAAGGAGACCCTCTTGACGGACTACAAGGGGACCCTCTTGACGGACTACAAGGAGACCCTCTTGACGGACTACAAGGGGACCCTCTTGACGGACTACAAGGAGACCCTCTTGACGGACTACAAGGAGACCCTCTTGACGGACTACAAGGAGACCCTCTTTATAGACTACAAGGAGACCCTCTGTGGAGCTCGATAGATGGGCCAGACGTTTCTGACTTCGCATGGCGAGACGCTCTGGAAATGTTCTTCCAAAAGCCGTGAAAGACTCACTGCAGTGACAACACCTTAAAATAAATGAACTCCATGTTTCCTTTAAGTCACTATTTCTCAAACTGGGGCGTATTACAGGCGGGGCCGCAAGAGGAAATGCTGAATGTTTTCATTTCAAGAACTTTATTGAGAACTTCACATATTACAAAGAAAAGTACAGGGACGTAAAACTAAGTCTTTAATAGATACATGAAGAAATGCCTGTACTTTGGGGTAAATGTTAACGATACGCTGCGCATGCGGACCCCAAGACTCTGGCGTCTTGCCAAAAGCCGACCTCACTGAGACCCCAAAGCTGTAACCCTAGAGAAAACACTGCTATATGTGTGTATAAGTAGCTGCAGGAGGTGTATACTACCTGTGTATATATGTGTGTATAAGTACCTGCAGGAGTAGGTGTATACTACCTGTGTATATGTGTGTATAAGTACCTGCAGGAGGTGCATACTACCTGTGTATAAGTACCTGCAGGAGTAGGTGTATACTACCTGTGTATATGTGTGTATAAGTACCTGCAGGAGGTGCATACTACCTGTGTATAAGTACCTGCAGGAGTAGGTGTATACTACCTGTGTATATGTGTGTATAAGTACCTGCAGGAGGTGCATACTACCTGTGTATAAGTACCTGCAGGAGTAGGTGTATACTACCTGTGTATATGTGTGTATAAGTACCTGCAGGAGGTGCATACTACCTGTGTATAAGTACCTGCAGGAGTAGGTGTATACTACCTGTGTATATGTGTGTATAAGTACCTGCAGGAGGTGCATACTACCTGTGTATAAGTACCTGCAGGAGTAGGTGTATACTACCTGTGTATATGTGTGTATAAGTACCTGCAGGAGGTGCATACTACCTGTGTATAAGTACCTGCAGGAGTAGGTGGGCTCTCCCACCTTGAACACGTGTCCACACAGCGGTGACGGCTGGTTGTTCTCCTGCAGGAGGTGCAGGCCGGTGGCCGGCTCCTCCCCCAGCAGGAGCCACTCCAGAGGGGCCAGGAGGAGCAGCTGGGAGGCCAGGTCCTCCTGCTGCTCCTCCTGCTGCTCCTCCCTGCTGCTGCTGCCACTCGGCCCCAAGCAAAGGATTCTGGGTACGTACACGGCCAGGTGATGGAACACCTCCTGCTGCAGGTCGGCCGCCGCCAGCCACCTCTGAGGAGGGAGGAGATAAATACACGTTGAATACACGCTGAATACACTCTGAATACACCTTGAATACACTCTGAATACACCTTGAATACACTCTGAATACACCTTGAATACACTCTGAATACACCTTGAATACACTCTGAATACACCTTGAATACACTCTGAATACACCTTGAATACACCTTGAATACACCTTGAATACACCTTGAATACACGCTGAATACACCTTGAATACACCTTGAATACACCTTGAATACACCTTGAATACACGCTGAATACACCTTGAATACACTCTGAATACACCTTGAATACACTCTGAATACACCTTGAATACACTCTGAATACACCTTGAATACACTCTGAATACACCTTGAATACACTCTGAATACACCTTGAATACACTCTGAATACACCTTGAATACACCTTGAATACACCTTGAATACACCTTGAATACACGCTGAATACACCTTGAATACACCTTGAATACACCTTGAATACACCTTGAATACACGCTGAATACACCTTGAATACACCTTGAATACACCTTGAATACACGCTGAATACACCTTGAATACACCTTGAATACACCTTGAATACACGCTGAATACACCTTGAATACACCTTGAATACACCTTGAATACACGCTGAATACACGCTGAATACACCTTGAATACACATTAAATAAATAATAAATACACATTAAATAGACATAAAAAAATACACATTAAATAAATAATAAATAAACATTAAATAAATGATAAATAAATAATAAATAAACATTAAATAAATGATAAACTAAACAATAAATACACATTCAAAAACAATAACTACACAATAAATACACATTAAATACGCATTAATAAATAAACAATAAATACACAATAGATACACATTACAAAACAACAATAAATACACGTTAAATATTGCGCGGACGCGTCACTCATCCAGATGTTTTGCAGATCACTCCGCGCATTAACGTTAGCATTAGCTCCTCGAGCAGATTAAGCAGGAGAGCGCTCGCGCTGTGACGTAGTGACAGGTGACAGGTGAGGGGGCGGGGTAACGGGCAGCTCGAGAGCCTCTCACCAGCGCGGTGTCTTTGGCGGAGAAGTGCAGGAACTCTGAACACAGAAGAGACGGAGGGTCTCTGTCCGACTGGGCCGCCGCCATCTTCCTCCCTCTGCTCTGCTGCTGCACGGAGAAGAACCCGGAACCGGAAGTTACCAACAGCTGAGGGGGCGGGGTCACACACCAGGAAGACCTGAAACCACCTGTCAGTCACTTAACCAGCCAGTTTATTAAGACTTTATACAATAAAACACAATAAATAAACACAACATCAGTACAAATACATGGACATGTTTAATAAAACTCTGTGCCAAGTATTAAAACACAATAAATAAACACAACATCAGTACAAATACATGGACATGTTTAATAAAACTCTGTGCCAAGTATTAAAACACAATAAATAAACACAACATCAGTACAAATACATGGACATGTTTAATAAAACTCTGTGCCAAGTATTAAAACACAATAAATAAACACAACATCCCATCCCCTGAACCTGAACTCTGACTTAACTGAACCTGAGGCCTGTCTCACGGAGCTGGATTTCCTCTTAGCGAGGTAACTTCTGGATTAACTTCTGGATTAACTTCTGGATTAACTTCTGGATTAACTTCTGGATTAACTTCTGGATTAACTTCTGGGTTTTCCGTCTCACGAAGCTGGTTCACTTCTTATCGGGGTGCGTTGCCCCGGTAACTTACGCTGAACTCAACCTGCTCCGGAGCAGCTTGAGTTCCCGGATAAGATCTCAGGGTCTAGAAAACGCCTACTGGCCAATCACTGTCTTGGAAAAACGGCCTGCCCATTCCTACAGAATCCCGTTGAGGAAGGAGCAGGACAGTAGGAGCAGCGCTCCAGAGAGGGTAGTATGAGCGGTGCGGACTGAGGAACGTTACCCAGCTGCTGGAGCCACATGTTGGCAATGGGACCGCCGCAGCCGGCGCTTACTGTGCCGCAAATTGTGTGTGTTGCGCTGAGATTCTTCGCCACAGGTAAGCCCAAGTAAATATATATATTTTTTAATTACTCATTCATTTATGCGGCAATCTTGCGTGTGCTGTGTCCCACACGGATTGATATCAGCCAAAAGGACAAGAGCGACATAAAAAGCTAGCCAAGTGAATTCATACATTTGTTTGTTTATTCATTAATGAATTGATTAGGGCATAGTCCATCCATTCATTCTTATAGGTACTTTCATGTAAGCTGTTGGTGATGCAGAGAACCTCAGCAAACATTCATGTTACCGGGCCATCCATAAGGTGGCGGGGCTCTTAGATGCCTTTATGGTGTTCCCCAGACACCTGCCGACGCAGGCAGTGAAAATGAATGAATGAATGAATGAATATATACTTTATTAATCCCCAAGGGGAAAAGAGGCCTTTTATGAGATAGCGGGTAAGCTAATTTACACAATACTAATATGATTTTGTTTACACACGCTGATTCAGAGCATATTGTTGTAGGCTATATTTAATGTAGCATGCATGTTCCTTTCACAGGGTTCCCCAGAGTTATTGGGGCCATAGACTGCACTCAACCCATATCCCCGTAAACCGCAAGTCTTTTCACAGCCTCAACATCCAGGTAGGCCTAGTATACACCTTAAAATAGTAATTACGATGCTCAGCAAACTTTTTACATTCAATTAGGCCAAGTTCATTAATATTGCTTTGTTTCAATTTCATTATTTGTATCAGAAATGTTACAATTAGCCTAATCAGTCTGTACAGTGTGGCCTCGCCTACTGAAGGGCCAACCACACAACACCATAGTGTCAAAAGTACATTGCTGCATTACTAATACTTGATGCTACTGCAGATGACATGTGACCATCAAATGATGGTCACAAGCCTTGACGCCAAGTGGCCGGGCTCTGTCCCCGACTCCCGAATCTTCCGGGAGTCAGCTCTGTGCAGGACATTAGAGCAAGGTATGGCAACTTTACACTGAATGTTAGCTCAATTCTTTCTGAAACTGTTTTGTGGCACTCGAGTCCATTTCTTTTAACCTTTAGGGCAGTTCAATGGAGTGCTGCAGGGGCTATGCCTGCCAGCCCTTCTTGCTGACCCATATCCTGACCCTGGTGCTGGGCCACAAACCCGGTTCAATGTGGCCCTCTCCAGAACCAGGGTCAGGATTGAAATGACCTTTGGGGTCATCAAGGCCCGCTTTACCTGCCTGCGGGGGCTGAGGGTGGTCCCAGACCGGGCATGCAGGATTATTGCTGCATGCTGTGTCCTCCACGACGTCGCCACCATCAGGAGGGAGAGGGCCCCACCCCTGATGTGGTTGACCCATCACCCTGGACTACCCCTCTGGTAGAGCTGTGAGAGAGGCCATCACAGACCAATTTTTCAGTTAAGGAAAAATAAATGCAGTGTGAATCCTCAGTGTGTTTGTGTCTATTTTTTATTGCAGCAGTCACTTTTTTTTCACGCTCCTGGAAAAAAATAAAACACATAACTTTTGTTTCTTATCCCTGAAAAAGAGTTAAGTGATGTACATTACTTCCTTTGCCTGTAATGAATTGCAACTGAATTACCTTTTTCTCATGCTCCAGTTTCTCCACCTCCAGTTGTAGTTTCTTCATCTTTAAGTTTCTGTATGCAATGTGTTGTTTGTGGGATTGTATTGAAAGCTTTTTAGCTTCTATGTCAAGCTCCAGACTCTTTTTGTAAAGGGCTTGTACGCTGTCTGCTCCCACCTAAAACAAATCCACAGTACAGGGCCTTAAGCATTACTGGCTCTTTGCATGGGTCACTTTTAAGTCATGCCAATATTACAGAGTACCCTTATGAAATTAAGTTTACATGTTGTGATCGTCTTGCATGTCTGGAGGTGGAGGGCAAAGGCTCAGACTCCGGAGAGGGAGAGTTTTCCACTTCCTGTAACAGAGCATCATAGCAATGAATTCATTTCTGGATAAACAGCACTCTGGCATATCTTGTCCCTTGAGCAGACCACCACCATAGGCTAGGTGCCCACACCTTTTAAAGCGTGAAATTGAAGTACATGGAAATGTTAGGGACTAAAGTGTACCAGCATCAGCGTCTCTGAGCACGCAGAGAGCGTCTCTTCATCTGTTGCCTCCTCATGGCCGACATGAGAAGAAGAAAAGATGTCTTCCTCTTTAATGCACGATCAGCACCAACAGATTGCCTGTAAGTGTATGACAGTTTGAATTTACTGTTACCTCTATCACGGATGGCATTGGTCTAGGTAGCAGAGGGTCTCACTATCCACTGTGGGGGGAAACCCCAACCCACACGTTACTCAAGTTACTTTCACAATAGAAGGATAATTGTTTTAAAAGCAGCCCAGCGTTTTCACATTTGGCGCAGTGAAACATAAATGTACATATCCTGTGCTTTGTGAGCCGCTACCATCACATGGGTCTGAGGCGTCCCCCTTCACACCCTCCGTTATGGGGAGACCCTTATTATGTGCCAGGGTGAGTGGGAGGACCCCCTCCAGTCTTTCTGTGGTCACATCTTTGCCTGTGAGCTGCACACAATATCAATCAGGGCCATTGTGATCAGTCAACAAAGAGATGGTGTAAAAGGTAAAGCTTTGTGCATGTTGTGTAGACTATGCATGTATATTGTTCACAACGATGTTCTTGTATTTGTTTTAACTTCCCCATGTTCTTTTAGCTCCACTGGGGTTGCAACTGAAATGAGGTTAAATTGTTAAAACGAAAAGATAATCAAAATAGGCACATACATTTGAGACAGTGATTTAATATTACAATCCCAGTAATTTATGCATTGACGGAGTCGGCGATTTTTTTCCCACGATTCCTTGCGGCTTCTGGCTGCTGCAGCAGTGTTGCTTTTTGCTTGTATTCTTTCTCTATATTGTTCGTACATTCTTCAGATTATGGTTTGCTCCTCCGTTGTAAAACACGTTGCTCTCGGCGGCTTCTCCATGGTGCACAATGGTGTAACGGAGTTAACTCCGCCCCTTTTATGTGCACGAGCACAGATCTAGATGAGACCTCCTGGGTTCACTTAACGAGTTGATAACCGGCTTCCTGAGACCAATAAGAGACCGGACATCTGGTTAAGTGCAGCTGGATACCTGAGGGAAACCCGGGTATGTTAATCCAGCTTCGTGAGACAGGCCTCAGGTCTGAGTTAACTGACCCTGAACTCTGAGTTAACTGAACCTGAACTCTGAGTTAACTGAACCTGAACTCTGACTTAACTAACCCTGAAATGTGAGTTAACTAACTCTGAATTAACTGACCCTGAACTGAGTTAACTAACCCTGAACTCTGAGTTAACCGACACTGAACTCTGAGTTAACTAAACCTGAACTTTCAGTTAACTAAACCTGTACTCTGAGATGTACTGCCCCAGCGGGTGCACCCTTATAACTAGTGATGTGTCCTTTCGTGTCGAGGCTTCGATGCGCGTGTCGAGTAATCAGGTAGATTTTGGTGAAGCGCGTATCGAGGCTTGTGTCGATGACGTATGTGGTGACGTTGGAAGCCTCTGAGCCGGCCGTACCACGTGACTGATTCAGAAAATGGTTCGTGGGTTTGCCGTGCGATTTGAAATAAGGGGCAGCGAAACTCAATGGATTTCCCCTTCCTCTCTGTACCCCAGCGTCATCTGTGCCTGTGAAAGGGTATTTTATAAAGCAGGCAAAATAGTCTCAAAAAGCCCAGCACTGTGGAAAAGTTCTTATTTAAAAAAAAAAATAATTAGACACATCAACAGGAACTAGCGGAGCCGAGGCTCGAACCACCGATCCTCTGACTGGAAGACGGGTAATCTAACCACTGACCCACAGTCACATCACAACTTTTTTCCCAATTTGTTTCCAGGTTTGATTTTGACCTCGCCATTATATCATAAAGATAGACACAATATTAATAAGTTAATAACTGATGTATTGGCGTCACAAACATAATTTATTAAATTCAAAGCTTCACACACCAAAGCCATGGTGTCGTTCTGATCACTCTGCCTGTTTTACATGTATGTCCACTTGGTGGCGCAGTGGAGCAAATGAAGCCCCATGAAGCTTCGGCCCATGAGCGAACCAATTGGATGGAAAGCTTCAAAGCTTCAGGAAGCTTCATCTCGCCATCACTACTTATAACCCGCCCAGCGGATCCAATCACCCCTTCATCAGTTCCACCTGGTTACAGTACTTTCCACGATGTGTCTCAGTATTTCGTAGTTTAACAGAGAAGAAGTACATGAAATATGCATTTAATGATACCTTTAAAAACTAAACAGCATGAAACACAGAGACCTCAAAAGAATATTTCATTTATTATTGTTTCATTTCATGGTCCTCAGTCCGGTTCTCCACCAGCTACTGGACCGGAGTCCGGTTCTCCACCAGCTCCTGGACCGGAGTCCGGTTCTCCATCTCCTGGACCAGAGTCCGGTTCTCCATCTCCTGGACCGGAGTCCGGTTCTCCACTAGCTGCTGGACCAGAGTCCGGAGCTGCTTCAGCTCGGCTCGGATAGCCTGGAGCTCCTGGTTCTGGTCCTGGTTCAAGATCTGGTCCGTGTTCTGGTTCTGGTCCTGGTTCAATATCTGGTCCCTCTTCTGGTTCTGGTTTGTATGGACTCTGGTAGGGAGAAGAACAAATGTAAGCGCTGCACCTGTTGATTTAGACGAGACAGAAGAACATGAAGAACCTCACCCAGATCCTCCAGAGTCCAGGTCTCTCTGCAGGCCCAGGAACTGATCCAGAGTCTCCTACAGGACACACACACACACACACACACACTAATAATAATAATATTATAATAATACAACAATAATAAAACAACAATATTTATTATTATATAATACAATAATATTAATAATAATTAATACATAATAATAAAATAATAATAATAAGTAAAATATAATAATAATACAATCATAATAAGTATAATATAATAATAATAATAATAATAATAATAAGTAAAATATAATAATAATACAATCATAATAAGTATAATATAATAATAATAATAATTATAATTATAATATAATAATAATACAATAATAATAACAATCTCGAGACACAAACTTTAATCTGCACAGTGATGCGGCCCATCTCGCCATGGTAACGGGAGTTAGTGGTGATGTCATCGTTGTGGGCGTCAGCCAGCGGAGCACAGTGGTTGGAGATGTACTGGTTGTCATAGAAACGGCGGAGGAGGGGCATGGATTCCTCCACCTGCAGGATGACGGACGCCTGCTGCATCACAGCGTTAGCCTGGGAGTTATCATGGACCCTGTAACATGTATATATACATGCGTACATGTATGTTAGCCTGGGAGTTATCATGGACCCTGTAACATGTATATATACATGCGTACATGTATGTTAACCTGGGAGTTATCATGGACCCTGTAACATGTATATATACATGCGTACATGTATGTTAGCCTGGGAGTTATCATGGACCCTGTAACATGTATATATACATGCGTACATGTATGTTAGCCTGGGAGTTATCATGGACCCTGTAACATGTATATATACATGCGTACATGTATGTTAGCCTGGGAGTTATCATGGACCCTGTAACATGTATATATACATGCGTACATGTATGTTAGCCTGGGAGTTATCATGGACCCTGTAACATGTATATATACACATGTGTACATGTACGTTAGCCTGCTGCATCACAGCGTTAGCCTGGGAGTTATCAGGGTCCATGCTACACAGCATCCTGTAGGTCCATGCTACACAGCATCCTGTAGGTCCATGCTACACAACGTCCTGTAGGTCCATGCTACACAACATCCTGTAGGTCCATGCTACACAACATCCTGTAGGTCCATGCTACACAACATCCTGTAGGTCCATGCTACACAACATCCTGTAGGTCCATGCTACACAGCATCCTGTAGGTCCATGCTACACAACGTCCTGTAGGTCCATGCTACACAACGTCCTGTAGGTCCATGCTACACAACATCATGTAGGTCCATGCTACACAACATCATGTAGGTCCATGCTACACAACACCCTGTAGGTCCATGCTACACAGCATCCTGTAGGTCCATGCTACACAGCATCCTGTAGGTCCATGCTACACAACACCCTGTAGGTCCATGCTACACAACACCCTGTAGGTCCATGCTACACAACATCCTGTAGGTCCATGCTACACAACATCCTGTAGGTCCATGCTACACAACATCCTGTAGGTCCATGCTACACAGCGTCCTGTAGGTCCATGCTACACAACATGCTGTAGGTCCATGCTACACAACGTCCTGTAGGTCCATGCTACACAACATCCTGTAGGTCCATGCTACACAACATCCTGTAGGTCCATGCTACACAACATCCTGTAGGTCCATGCTACACAACATCGTGTAGGTCCATGCTACACAACATCCTGTAGGTCCATGCTACACAACATCCTGTAGGTCCATGCTACACAACATAGTGTAGGTCCATGCTACACAACATCGTGTAGGTCCATGCTGCTCAACATCAGGAGAATCCGTCCCCTTCTCACTCAGAAGACGGCACAGGTTCTGGTCCAGGTTCTGATCATCTCATACTTGACTACTGTAACTCCCTCCTGCAGGTCTACCTGCTAGTGCCATCCGGCCTGTGCAGCTCATCAGAATGTCATATAAATGTCTTTATAAACTCACACTACTCCGCTCCTCCGCGCCCTTCACTGGTTAGCGGTGGCCGCACGCATCCACTTCAAAATTGTACTTTCTTGATTCTTTCTTGATGAGTTTGTACTCATGGTTGAATGAACTTATTGTAAGTCGCTTTGGATAAAAGCGTCAGCTAAATTAAATGTAATCTAATGAAAGACAGAGCAGGTAAAGACAGAGCAGGTAAAGACAGAGCAGGTAAAGACAGAGCAGATAAAGACAGACCAGGTAAAGACAGAGCAGGTAAAGACAGAGCAGGTAAAGACAGAGCAGGTAAAGACAGACCAGGTAAAGACAGAGCAGGTAAAGACAGAGCAGGTAAAGACAGAGCAGGTAAAGACAGAGCAGGTAAAGACAGAGCAGGTAAAGACAGAGCAGGTAAAGACAGACCAGGTAAAGACAGAGCAGGTAAAGACAGAGCAGGTAAAGACAGACCAGGTAAAGACAGAGCAGGTAAAGACAGACCAGGTAAAGACAGAGCAGGTAAAGACAGAGCAGGTAAAGACAGAGCAGGTAAAGACAGACCAGGTAAAGACAGAGCAGGTAAAGACAGAGCAGGTAAAGACAGAGCAGGTAAAGACAGACCAGGTAAAGACAGACCAGGTAAAGACAGAGCAGGTAAAGACATACCAGATAAAGACAGAGCAGGTAAAGACAGAGCAGGTAAAGACATACCAGGTAAAGACAGAGCAGGTAAAGACAGAGCAGGTAAAGACAGACCAGGTAAAGACAGAGCAGGTAAAGACAGAGCAGGTAAAGACAGAGCAGGTAAAGACAGACCAGGTAAAGACAGAGCAGGTAAAGACAGACCAGGTAAAGACAGAGCAGGTAAAGACAGAGCAGGTAAAGACAGAGCAGGTAAAGACAGACCAGGTAAAGACAGAGCAGGTAAAGACAGAGCAGGTAAAGACAGAGCAGGTAAAGACAGACCAGGTAAAGACAGACCAGGTAAAGACAGAGCAGGTAAAGACAGAGCAGGTAAAGACAGAGCAGGTAAAGACAGAGCAGGTAAAGACAGACCAGGTAAAGACAGAGCAGGTAAAGACAGAGCAGGTAAAAACAGAGCAGGTAAAGACAGACCAGGTAAAGACAGAGCAGGTAAAAACAGACCATTGAAAGACTGACCAGGTGAGGACAGACATGTGATGCCACTGACCTCTGGAAGGTGTCCGTGAGCAGGGCTACTAACAGGTTGACACACAGGATGGAGGACGCAGCCAGAAACGTCCCACAAAGTAGAGGAGCCATAACAGGGTCCACTGTTGCCATGGCAGCATACTCATACTCGTCCACCAGAGTGATGCGGTACAGACTGAACAGCAGGCCGGAGACAGACTGCATGCTGGGAACTGAGGAGGAGCCTGGAGAGACTAATTAATTAGTCCATTTATCAATGAGTCTATTAATCAATCGGTCCATTAATCAATCGGTCCATTTATCATGGAAACACTCTTAATGATGTCAATGTATTAGTAATAATGTTATTGTATCAGTAATAATGTTATTGTTAATAAAGTTAATACAAAAACCTCCGAATATGATCCAGAAGCTGCAGGCGTAGGGGATGAAGATCTCAGCGTAGAGGAACAGGAAACGCATCACGTCCCCGATGATGTTTCCCAACATGACAATGAATGGACCCATCAACCTGCGCACACACACACACACACACACACACACACACACACACACACACACACACACACACACACACACAGTACAGTTTGGCTCACTGAGTGAATACAAGCAGAAATGGATCACTGAAGGGGTCTAGAGGCCCTGATGCCTTCACTTCCTGCTGAACAGGGTTACACTAAAAGAGTGTGAGAGAGTGAGAGAGAGAGAGAGAGAGAGAGTACCTGAAGGCTCTGACGTGCTTCATCAGTCGCAGCCACAAGAAGATGACCGTGACGGAGAACAGACGCAGGCTGGTGGTGTGAAGACGGACGGACGGGTGAAGCACGTCGGCCATGTGGACGCTGAAGGACACCGTCAGCAGAGAGTAGACCAGCCAATCAAACACGTTCCTGACAGGAACATGAATCATTCATACACGTTACTTCTTTCATGGTTCTGGTTGGCCGTTTCTCAATCAGCGTTCTTCTCTGTACTCGTGTTCTCGTGAAACGTCATCAGTCGCGGCCCAAGTTCTGTTCCAATTCAAAAGTCCGCTTCTCGCCAAGCTCGGTGAAAATGCCCGGATGTGACTTGATCCTCCCATTTTACCCAGGATGCATCAGAGCAGACTTGAGCGTACTTGAGAGAGCCAATATCCCAGAATGCATTTCGGACCAGCAAACGGGGAACAATGGCGGATGAGAAAACTCACAACTGAAAGTTGACATTCTATAAATACTACCGTTGTTGAGTCACAAAATATAATTTTAGGACGTTTTCAGGCGAGAAGTTATTTGTTTAAGCATCAAATCTGTGGTCGGTTGGTCCAGACTCATCTTATTTAAAAAGATACGCCGACGGGTTGAGGTCCTATATATATATATATATATATATATATATATATATATATATATATATATATATTTATACACACAATAAATATATATATATATACAATGATATGTGTATGTCTGTGAAACCAGTGCAAAAAAAGCAGGGTTGTCATATTTTGTTTGACTGTAAAAATACTTCACAGTGAAGAATCAGAGTAACTCATGACAACGACAGCTGAGGTGGTGACGTCATCAAGTCAGCTGCTGTTCCAATTGCAGAAAGACGTCCTGCGTCCTCCGTCCTTGAGAGTCTGGACTCCCAAGTCCAAAAGTTCACAAGTCTGGACTTAGCGTACTTGGTATTGAGAAACGGCCTTTATTTAACAATCAAACACGTTCCTGACACGGGAACATGAATGATTCATACTGTGGTGGCAGGGGTGTGGTTAAGCTCAGCTGCAGAGGGGGAGTGGAGAAGCGGCTAAGGGAACAGGTGCTGGGAAGAGGCCCAATTGGCCTCAGCTGAAAGCGTTTAGGTGATGTGTGTCTGTCCCTATATAAAGCTGAGCACAAAGTCTTTCTGAACCGGCCCTCCACTGAGCTCGTGTCTTTGGTGCTGAGGGAACTCAGGGGAGTAACAGAAGCTTGTTACACATGACTTCTTCAATGTTTCTAAATCATGTTTTAAAAGCACAAATGATGTGTGTGTGTGTGTGTGTGTGTGTTACCACAGGTCCTGACTGTAGCTTCCTCTCATCCTGTGAATCTGTTTGTTCTGATCCATAAGGAAAACTCTTTCCTTCAAGCACACACAGACACACGTTATTATTATGATTATTACACCGGATGTTTTTAACACACTGGACCAAACTAAAGCTGAACTTTGACCTTTCTTTTGTACCTGAGGCCACATGGGATGTGAGCAGCTCAGATCGTCTTGGAGACGAAGCTCCGCCCACCGTCGCCAGAGGCGGAGCTTCCTCCTTGACCGCAGGATGTCCTGGATCTCCCTCAGCACCTCCTCCAGGGTCAGCAGCAGGGCCAGGACCACGAGGAGGACCCGCCCCCAGTCCTGGGGCAGAGAGACGGGTCAGTACAGACAGACAGGTGGAGACAAGTACAGACAGACAGGTGCAGGAGACAAGTACAGACAGACAGGTGGAGACAAGTACAGACAGACAGGTGCAGGAGACAAGTACAGACAGACAGGTGGAGACAAGTACAGACAGACAGGTGCAGACAAGTACAGACAGACAGGTGGAGACAAGTACAGACAGACAGGTACAGGAGACAAGTACAGACAGACAGGTGCAGGAGACAAGTACAGACAGACAGGTGGAGACAAGTACAGACAGACATGTGCAGGAGACAAGTACAGACAGACAGGTGGAGACAAGTACAGACAGACAGGTGCAGGAGACAAGTACAGACAGACAGGTGGAGACAAGTACAGACAGACAGGTACAGACAGACAGGTGCAGGAGACAAGTACAGACAGACAGGTGGAGACAAGTACAGACAGACAGGTGGAGACAAGTACAGACAGACATGTGCAGGAGACAAGTACAGACAGACAGGTGGAGACAAGTACAGACAGACAGGTGGAGACAAGTACAGACAGACAGGTACAGGAGACAAGTACAGACAGACAGGTGGAGACAAGTACAGACAGACAGGTGGAGACAAGTACAGACAGACAGGTACAGGAGACAAGTACAGACAGACAGGTGGAGACAAGTACAGACAGACAGGTGCAGGAGACAAGTACAGACAGACAGGTGCAGGAGACAAGTACAGACAGACAGGTGCAGGAGACAAGTACAGACAGACAGGTGGAGGAGACAAGTACAGACAGACAGGTGCAGGAGACAAGTACAGACAGACAGGTACAGACAGACAGGTACAGACAGACAGGTGCAGGAGACAAGTACAGACAGACAGGTGGAGACAAGTACAGACAGACAGGTGGAGACAAGTACAGACAGACAGGTGGAGGAGACAAGTACAGACAGACAGGTGGAGGAGACAAGTACAGACAGACAGGTGGAGACAAGTACAGACAGACAGGTGGAGACAAGTACAGACAGACAGGTACAGGAGACAAGTACAGACAGACAGGTGCAGGAGACAAGTACAGACAGACAGGTGGAGACAAGTACAGACAGACAGGTGGAGACAAGTACAGACAGACAGGTGCAGGAGACAAGTACAGACAGACAGGTACAGGAGACAAGTACAGACAGACAGGTACAGGAGACAAGTACAGACAGACAGGTGGAGACAAGTACAGACAGACAGGTGCAGGAGACAAGTACAGACAGACAGGTACAGGAGACAAGTACAGACAGACAGGTACAGGAGACAAGTACAGACAGACATGTGGAGACAAGTACAGACAGACAGGTGCAGGAGACAAGTACAGACAGACAGGTACAGGAGACAAGTACAGACAGACAGGTACAGGAGACAAGTACAGACAGGTGGAGACAAGTACAGACAGACAGGTGCAGGAGACAAGTACAGACAGGTGGAGACAAGTACAGACAGACAGGTACAGGAGACAAGTACAGACAGACAGGTGGAGACAAGTACAGACAGACAGGTGCAGGAGACAAGTACAGACAGACAGGTACAGGAGACAAGTACAGACAGACAGGTGGAGACAAGTACAGACAGACAGGTGCAGGAGACAAGTACAGACAGACAGGTGGAGACAAGTACAGACAGACAGGTGCAGGAGACAAGTACAGACAGACAGGTGGAGACAAGTACAGACAGACAGGTGGAGACAAGTACAGACAGACAGGTGCAGGAGACAAGTACAGACAGACAGGTGCAGGAGACAAGTACAGACAGACAGGTGGAGACAAGTACAGACAGACAGGTGCAGGAGACAAGTACAGACAGACAGGTGCAGGAGACAAGTACAGACAGACATGTGGAGACAAGTACAGACAGACAGGTGCAGGAGACAAGTACAGACAGACAGGTGGAGACAAGTACAGACAGACAGGTGGAGACAAGTACAGACAGACAGGTGCAGGAGACAAGTACAGACAGACAGGTGGAGACAAGTACAGACAGACAGGTGGAGACAAGTACAGACAGACAGGTACAGGAGACAAGTACAGACAGACAGGTGGAGACAAGTACAGACGGACAGGTGGAGACAAGTACAGACAGACAGGTGCAGGAGACAAGTACAGACAGACAGGTGGAGACAAGTACAGACAGACAGGTGCAGGAGACAAGTACAGACAGACAGGTGGAGACAAGTACAGACAGACAGGTGCAGGAGACAAGTACAGACAGACAGGTGGAGGAGACAAGTACAGACGGACAGGTGGAGACAAGTACAGACAGACAGGTGCAGGAGACAAGTACAGACAGACAGGTGCAGGAGACAAGTACAGACAGACAGGTGGAGACAAGTACAGACAGACAGGTGGAGACAAGTACAGACAGACAGGTGCAGGAGACAAGTACAGACAGACAGGTGCAGGAGACAAGTACAGACAGACAGGTGGAGACAAGTACAGACAGACAGGTGCAGGAGACAAGTACAGACAGACAGGTGCAGGAGACAAGTACAGACAGACATGTGGAGACAAGTACAGACAGACAGGTGCAGGAGACAAGTACAGACAGACAGGTGGAGACAAGTACAGACAGACAGGTGGAGACAAGTACAGACAGACAGGTGCAGGAGACAAGTACAGACAGACAGGTGGAGACAAGTACAGACAGACAGGTGCAGGAGACAAGTACAGACAGACAGGTGGAGACAAGTACAGACAGACAGGTACAGACAGACAGGTGCAGGAGACAAGTACAGACAGACAGGTGGAGACAAGTACAGACAGGTGGAGACAAGTACAGACAGACATGTGCAGGAGACAAGTACAGACAGACAGGTGGAGACAAGTACAGACAGACAGGTGGAGACAAGTACAGACAGACAGGTACAGGAGACAAGTACAGACAGACAGGTACAGGAGACAAGTACAGACAGACAGGTGGAGACAAGTACAGACAGACAGGTGCAGGAGACAAGTACAGACAGACAGGTGGAGACAAGTACAGACAGACAGGTACAGACAGACAGGTGCAGGAGACAAGTACAGACAGACAGGTGGAGACAAGTACAGACAGACAGGTGGAGACAAGTACAGACAGACATGTGCAGGAGACAAGTACAGACAGACAGGTGGAGACAAGTACAGACAGACAGGTGGAGACAAGTACAGACAGACAGGTACAGGAGACAAGTACAGACAGACAGGTGGAGACAAGTACAGACAGACAGGTGGAGACAAGTACAGACAGACAGGTACAGGAGACAAGTACAGACAGACAGGTGGAGACAAGTACAGACAGACAGGTGCAGGAGACAAGTACAGACAGACAGGTGCAGGAGACAAGTACAGACAGACAGGTGCAGGAGACAAGTACAGACAGACAGGTGCAGGAGACAAGTACAGACAGACAGGTGGAGACAAGTACAGACAGACAGGTGGAGACAAGTACAGACAGACAGGTACAGACAGACAGGTGCAGGAGACAAGTACAGACAGACAGGTGGAGGAGACAAGTACAGACAGACAGGTGCAGGAGACAAGTACAGACAGACAGGTACAGACAGACAGGTACAGACAGACAGGTGCAGGAGACAAGTACAGACAGACAGGTGGAGACAAGTACAGACAGACAGGTGGAGACAAGTACAGACAGACAGGTGGAGGAGACAAGTACAGACAGACAGGTGGAGGAGACAAGTACAGACAGACAGGTGGAGACAAGTACAGACAGACAGGTGGAGACAAGTACAGACAGACAGGTACAGGAGACAAGTACAGACAGACAGGTGCAGGAGACAAGTACAGACAGACAGGTGGAGACAAGTACAGACAGACAGGTGGAGACAAGTACAGACAGACAGGTGCAGGAGACAAGTACAGACAGACAGGTACAGGAGACAAGTACAGACAGACAGGTACAGGAGACAAGTACAGACAGACAGGTGGAGACAAGTACAGACAGACAGGTGCAGGAGACAAGTACAGACAGACAGGTACAGGAGACAAGTACAGACAGACAGGTACAGGAGACAAGTACAGACAGACATGTGGAGACAAGTACAGACAGACAGGTGCAGGAGACAAGTACAGACAGACAGGTACAGGAGACAAGTACAGACAGACAGGTACAGGAGACAAGTACAGACAGGTGGAGACAAGTACAGACAGACAGGTGCAGGAGACAAGTACAGACAGGTGGAGACAAGTACAGACAGACAGGTACAGGAGACAAGTACAGACAGACAGGTGGAGACAAGTACAGACAGACAGGTGCAGGAGACAAGTACAGACAGACAGGTACAGGAGACAAGTACAGACAGACAGGTGGAGACAAGTACAGACAGACAGGTGCAGGAGACAAGTACAGACAGACAGGTGGAGACAAGTACAGACAGACAGGTGCAGGAGACAAGTACAGACAGACAGGTGGAGACAAGTACAGACAGACAGGTGGAGACAAGTACAGACAGACAGGTGCAGGAGACAAGTACAGACAGACAGGTGCAGGAGACAAGTACAGACAGACAGGTGGAGACAAGTACAGACAGACAGGTGCAGGAGACAAGTACAGACAGACAGGTGCAGGAGACAAGTACAGACAGACATGTGGAGACAAGTACAGACAGACAGGTGCAGGAGACAAGTACAGACAGACAGGTGGAGACAAGTACAGACAGACAGGTGGAGACAAGTACAGACAGACAGGTGCAGGAGACAAGTACAGACAGACAGGTGGAGACAAGTACAGACAGACAGGTGGAGACAAGTACAGACAGACAGGTACAGGAGACAAGTACAGACAGACAGGTGGAGACAAGTACAGACGGACAGGTGGAGACAAGTACAGACAGACAGGTGCAGGAGACAAGTACAGACAGACAGGTGGAGACAAGTACAGACAGACAGGTGCAGGAGACAAGTACAGACAGACAGGTGGAGACAAGTACAGACAGACAGGTGCAGGAGACAAGTACAGACAGACAGGTGGAGGAGACAAGTACAGACGGACAGGTGGAGACAAGTACAGACAGACAGGTGCAGGAGACAAGTACAGACAGACAGGTGCAGGAGACAAGTACAGACAGACAGGTGGAGACAAGTACAGACAGACAGGTGGAGACAAGTACAGACAGACAGGTGCAGGAGACAAGTACAGACAGACAGGTGCAGGAGACAAGTACAGACAGACAGGTGGAGACAAGTACAGACAGACAGGTGCAGGAGACAAGTACAGACAGACAGGTGCAGGAGACAAGTACAGACAGACATGTGGAGACAAGTACAGACAGACAGGTGCAGGAGACAAGTACAGACAGACAGGTGGAGACAAGTACAGACAGACAGGTGGAGACAAGTACAGACAGACAGGTGCAGGAGACAAGTACAGACAGACAGGTGGAGACAAGTACAGACGGACAGGTGGAGACAAGTACAGACAGACAGGTGCAGGAGACAAGTACAGACAGACAGGTGCAGGAGACAAGTACAGACAGACAGGTGCAGGAGACAAGTACAGACAGACAGGTGCAGGAGACAAGTACAGACAGACAGGTGGAGACAAGTACAGACAGACAGGTGCAGGAGACAAGTACAGACAGACAGGTGGAGGAGACAAGTACAGACGGACAGGTGGAGACAAGTACAGACAGACAGGTGCAGGAGACAAGTACAGACAGACAGGTGGAGACAAGTACAGACAGACAGGTGCAGGAGACAAGTACAGACAGACAGGTGGAGACAAGTACAGACAGACAGGTACAGGAGACAAGTACAGACAGACAGGTACAGGAGACAAGTACAGACAGACAGGTGCAGGAGACAAGTACAGACAGACAGGTGCAGGAGACAAGTACAGACAGACAGGTGGAGACAAGTACAGACAGACAGGTGCAGGAGACAAGTACAGACAGACAGGTGGAGGAGACAAGTACAGACAGACAGGTACAGGACACAAGTACAGACAGACAGGTACAGACAGACAGGTGGAGACAAGTACAGACAGAGAGGTACAGGAGACAAGTACAGACAGACAGACATGTGGCGACAAGTACAGACAGACAGGTGGAGGAGACAAGTACAGACAGACATGTGGAGACAAGTACAGACAGACAGGTACAGGAGACAAGTACAGACAGACAGGTGCAGGAGACAAGTACAGACAGACATGTGGAGACAAGTACAGACAGACAGGTACAGGAGACAAGTACAGACAGACAGGTGCAGGAGACAAGTACAGACAGAGAGGTACAGGAGACAAGTACAGACAGACAGGTGCAGACAAGTACAGACAGACAGGTGGAGGAGACAAGTACAGACAGACAGGTGGAGGAGACAAGTACAGACAGACAGGTGCAGGAGACAAGTACAGACAGAGAGGTGCAGGAGACAAGTACAGACAGACAGGTACAGGAGACAAGTACAGACAGACATGTGGAGACAAGTACAGACAGACAGGTGGAGACAAGTACAGACAGACAGGTGGAGGAGACAAGTACAGACAGACAGGTACAGGAGACAAGTACAGACAGACAGGTGCAGGAGACAAGTACAGACAGACAGGTGCAGGAGACAAGTACAGACAGACAGGTGCAGGAGACAAGTACAGACAGACAGGTGCAGGAGACAAGTACAGACAGACATGTGGAGACAAGTACAGACAGACAGGTACAGGAGACAAGTACAGACAGACAGGTGGAGACAAGTACAGACAGACAGGTGCAGGAGACAAGTACAGACAGACAGGTGGAGACAAGTACAGACAGACAGGTACAGGAGACAAGTACAGACAGACAGGTGGAGACAAGTACAGACAGACAGGTGCAGGAGACAAGTACAGACAGACAGGTGGAGACAAGTACAGACAGACAGGTACAGGAGACAAGTACAGACAGACAGGTGCAGGAGACAAGTACAGACAGACATGTGGAGACAAGTACAGACAGACAGGTACAGACAGACAGGTGGAGACAAGTACAGACAGAGAGGTACAGGAGACAAGTACAGACAGACAGGTGGAGGAGACAAGTACAGACAGACAGGTGGAGGAGACAAGTACAGACAGACAGGTACAGGACACAAGTACAGACAGACAGGTACAGACAGACAGGTGGAGACAAGTACAGACGGACAGGTGGAGACAAGTACAGACAGACAGGTGCAGGAGACAAGTACAGACAGACAGGTGGAGACAAGTACAGACAGACAGGTGCAGGAGACAAGTACAGACAGACAGGTGGAGACAAGTACAGACAGACAGGTGCAGGAGACAAGTACAGACAGACAGGTGGAGGAGACAAGTACAGACGGACAGGTGGAGACAAGTACAGACAGACAGGTGCAGGAGACAAGTACAGACAGACAGGTGGAGACAAGTACAGACAGACAGGTGCAGGAGACAAGTACAGACAGACAGGTGGAGACAAGTACAGACAGACAGGTACAGGAGACAAGTACAGACAGACAGGTACAGGAGACAAGTACAGACAGACAGGTGCAGGAGACAAGTACAGACAGACAGGTGCAGGAGACAAGTACAGACAGACAGGTGGAGACAAGTACAGACAGACAGGTGCAGGAGACAAGTACAGACAGACAGGTGGAGGAGACAAGTACAGACAGACAGGTACAGGACACAAGTACAGACAGACAGGTACAGACAGACAGGTGGAGACAAGTACAGACAGAGAGGTACAGGAGACAAGTACAGACAGACAGACATGTGGCGACAAGTACAGACAGACAGGTGGAGGAGACAAGTACAGACAGACATGTGGAGACAAGTACAGACAGACAGGTACAGGAGACAAGTACAGACAGACAGGTGCAGGAGACAAGTACAGACAGACATGTGGAGACAAGTACAGACAGACAGGTACAGGAGACAAGTACAGACAGACAGGTGCAGGAGACAAGTACAGACAGAGAGGTACAGGAGACAAGTACAGACAGACAGGTGCAGACAAGTACAGACAGACAGGTGGAGGAGACAAGTACAGACAGACAGGTGGAGGAGACAAGTACAGACAGACAGGTGCAGGAGACAAGTACAGACAGAGAGGTGCAGGAGACAAGTACAGACAGACAGGTACAGGAGACAAGTACAGACAGACATGTGGAGACAAGTACAGACAGACAGGTGGAGACAAGTACAGACAGACAGGTGGAGGAGACAAGTACAGACAGACAGGTACAGGAGACAAGTACAGACAGACAGGTGCAGGAGACAAGTACAGACAGACAGGTGCAGGAGACAAGTACAGACAGACAGGTGCAGGAGACAAGTACAGACAGACAGGTGCAGGAGACAAGTACAGACAGACATGTGGAGACAAGTACAGACAGACAGGTACAGGAGACAAGTACAGACAGACAGGTGGAGACAAGTACAGACAGACAGGTGCAGGAGACAAGTACAGACAGACAGGTGGAGACAAGTACAGACAGACAGGTACAGGAGACAAGTACAGACAGACAGGTGGAGACAAGTACAGACAGACAGGTGCAGGAGACAAGTACAGACAGACAGGTGGAGACAAGTACAGACAGACAGGTACAGGAGACAAGTACAGACAGACAGGTGCAGGAGACAAGTACAGACAGACATGTGGAGACAAGTACAGACAGACAGGTACAGACAGACAGGTGGAGACAAGTACAGACAGAGAGGTACAGGAGACAAGTACAGACAGACAGGTGGAGGAGACAAGTACAGACAGACAGGTGGAGGAGACAAGTACAGACAGACAGGTACAGGACACAAGTACAGACAGACAGGTACAGACAGACAGGTGGAGACAAGTACAGACAGAGAGGTACAGGAGACAAGTACAGACAGACAGACATGTGGCGACAAGTACAGACAGACAGGTGGAGGAGACAAGTACAGACAGACATGTGGAGACAAGTACAGACAGACAGGTACAGGAGACAAGTACAGACAGACAGGTGCAGGAGACAAGTACAGACAGAGAGGTACAGGAGACAAGTACAGACAGACATGTGGAGACAAGTACAGACAGACAGGTGGAGGAGACAAGTACAGACAGACAGGTGGAGGAGACAAGTACAGACAGACAGGTGCAGGAGACAAGTACAGACAGACAGGTACAGGAGACAAGTACAGACAGACATGTGGAGACAAGTACAGACAGACAGGTGGAGGAGACAAGTACAGACAGACAGGTACAGGAGACAAGTACAGACAGACAGACAGGTGGAGACAAGTACAGACAGACAGGTGCAGGAGACAAGTACAGACAGACAGGTGGAGACAAGTACAGACAGACAGGTACAGGAGACAAGTACAGACAGACAGGTGCAGGAGACAAGTACAGACAGACAGGTGGAGACAAGTACAGACAGACAGGTGGAGACAAGTACAGACAGGTGGAGACAAGTACAGACAGACAGACAGCTGGAGACAAGTACAGACAGACAGACAGGTGGATACAAGTAGAGACAGACAGGTGGAGACAAGTACAGACAGACAGGTACAGGAGACAAGTACAGACAGACATGTGGAGACAAGTACAGACAGACAGGTGGAGACAAGTACAGACAGACAGGTACAGGAGACAAGTACAGACAGACAGACAGGTGGAGACAAGTACAGACAGACAGGTGCAGGAGACAAGTACAGACAGACAGGTGGAGACAAGTACAGACAGACAGGTGGAGACAAGTACAGACAGACAGGTACAGGAGACAAGTACAGACAGACAGGTGCAGGAGACAAGTACAGACAGACAGGTGGAGACAAGTACAGACAGACAGGTGGAGACAAGTACAGACAGGTGGAGACAAGTACAGACAGGTGGAGACAAGTACAGACAGACAGACAGCTGGAGACAAGTACAGACAGACAGACAGGTGGATACAAGTAGAGACAGACAGGTGGAGACAAGTACAGACAGACAGGTACAGGAGACAAGTACAGACAGACAGGTGCAGGAGACAAGTACAGACAGACAGGTGCAGGAGACAAGTACAGACAGACAGGTGGAGACAAGTACAGACAGACAGGTACAGGAGACAAGTACAGACAGACAGACAGGTGGAGACAAGTACAGACAGACAGGTGCAGGAGACAAGTACAGACAGACAGGTGGATACAAGTAGAGACAGACAGGTGGAGACAAGTACAGACAGACAGGTGCAGGAGACAAGTACAGACAGACAGGTGGAGACAAGTACAGACAGACAGGTACAGGAGACAAGTACAGACAGACAGGTACAGGAGACAAGTACAGACAGACAGGTGCAGGAGACAAGTACAGACAGACAGGTGCAGGAGACAAGTACAGACAGACAGGTGCAGGAGACAAGTACAGACAGACAGGTGCAGGAGACAAGTACAGACAGACAGGTGCAGGAGACAAGTACAGACAGACAGGTGGAGACAAGTACAGACAGGTGGAGACAAGTACAGACAGGTGGAGACAAGTACAGACAGACAGACAGCTGGAGACAAGTACAGACAGACAGACAGGTGGATACAAGTAGAGACAGACAGGTGGAGACAAGTACAGACAGACAGGTACAGGAGACAAGTACAGACAGACAGGTGCAGGAGACAAGTACAGACAGACAGGTGCAGGAGACAAGTACAGACAGACAGGTGGAGACAAGTACAGACAGACAGGTACAGGAGACAAGTACAGACAGACAGACAGGTGGAGACAAGTACAGACAGACAGGTGCAGGAGACAAGTACAGACAGACAGGTACAGGAGACAAGTACAGACAGACAGGTGCAGGAGACAAGTACAGACAGACAGGTGGAGACAAGTACAGACAGACAGGTGGAGACAAGTACAGACAGGTGGAGACAAGTACAGACAGACAGACAGCTGGAGACAAGTACAGACAGACAGGTACAGGAGACAAGTACAGACAGACAGGTGCAGGAGACAAGTACAGACAGACAGGTACAGGAGACAAGTACAGACAGACAGGTGGAGACAAGTACAGACAGACAGGTGGAGACAAGTACAGACAGACAGGTACAGGAGACAAGTACAGACAGACAGGTGCAGGAGACAAGTACAGACAGACAGGTGGAGACAAGTACAGACAGGTGGAGACAAGTACAGACAGGTGGAGACAAGTACAGACAGACAGACAGCTGGAGACAAGTACAGACAGACAGACAGGTGGATACAAGTAGAGACAGACAGGTGGAGACAAGTACAGACAGACAGGTACAGGAGACAAGTACAGACAGACAGGTGCAGGAGACAAGTACAGACAGACAGGTGCAGGAGACAAGTACAGACAGACAGGTGGAGACAAGTACAGACAGACAGGTACAGGAGACAAGTACAGACAGACAGACAGGTGGAGACAAGTACAGACAGACAGGTGCAGGAGACAAGTACAGACAGACAGGTGGATACAAGTAGAGACAGACAGGTACAGGAGACAAGTACAGACAGACAGGTGCAGGAGACAAGTACAGACAGACAGGTGCAGGAGACAAGTACAGACAGACAGGTGGAGACAAGTACAGACAGACAGGTG
Source organism: Myoxocephalus aenaeus (assembly GCA_038501785.1). Taxonomy (NCBI): domain Eukaryota; kingdom Metazoa; phylum Chordata; class Actinopteri; order Perciformes; family Cottidae; genus Myoxocephalus; species Myoxocephalus aenaeus. The sequence continues at coordinate 372,904 of JBAMJR010000108.1, forward strand.
CAGAAGACAAGTACAGACAGACAGGTGCAGGAGACAAGTACAGACAGACAGGTGCAGGAGACAAGTACAGACAGACAGGTGCAGGAGACAAGTACAGACAGACAGGTACAGGAGACAAGTACAGACAGACAGACAGGTGGAGACAAGTACAGACAGACAGGTACAGGAGACAAGTACAGACAGACAGGTGCAGGAGACAAGTACAGACAGACAGGTGCAGGAGACAAGTACAGACAGACAGGTGGAGACAAGTACAGACAGACAGGTACAGGAGACAAGTACAGACAGACAGACAGGTGGAGACAAGTACAGACAGACAGGTACAGGAGACAAGTACAGACAGACAGGTGCAGGAGACAAGTACAGACAGACAGGTGGAGACAAGTACAGACAGACAGGTACAGGAGACAAGTACAGACAGACAGACAGGTGGAGACAAGTACAGACAGACAGGTGCAGGAGACAAGTACAGACAGACAGGTACAGGAGACAAGTACAGACAGACAGGTGCAGGAGACAAGTACAGACAGACAGGTGCAGGAGACAAGTACAGACAGACAGGTGGAGACAAGTACAGACAGACAGGTGGAGACAAGTACAGACAGGTGGAGACAAGTACAGACAGACAGACAGCTGGAGACAAGTACAGACAGACAGGTACAGGAGACAAGTACAGACAGACAGGTGCAGGAGACAAGTACAGACAGACAGGTGCAGGAGACAAGTACAGACAGACAGGTGGAGACAAGTACAGACAGACAGGTGCAGGAGACAAGTACAGACAGACAGGTGCAGGAGACAAGTACAGACAGACAGGTGCAGGAGACAAGTACAGACAGAGAGGTGCAGGAGACAAGTACAGACAGACATGTGGAGACAAGTACAGACAGACAGGTGGAGACAAGTACAGACAGACAGGTACAGGAGACAAGTACAGACAGACAGGTGCAGGAGACAAGTACAGACAGACAGGTGCAGGAGACAAGTACAGACAGAGAGGTGCAGGAGACAAGTACAGACAGACAGGTACAGGAGACAAGTACAGACAGACAGGTACAGGAGACAAGTACAGACAGACAGGTGGAGACAAGTACAGACAGACAGGTACAGGAGACAAGTACAGACAGACAGACAGGTGGAGACAAGTACAGACAGACAGGTGGAGACAAGTACAGACAGACAGGTACAGGAGACAAGTACAGACAGACATGTGGAGACAAGTACAGACAGACAGGTGCAGGAGACAAGTACAGACAGACAGGTGGAGACAAGTACAGACAGACATGTGGAGACAAGTACAGACAGACAGGTGGAGACAAGTACAGACAGACAGGTACAGGAGACAAGTACAGACAGACAGACAGGTGGAGACAAGTACAGACAGACAGGTGGAGACAAGTACAGACAGACAGGTACAGGAGACAAGTACAGACAGACAGGTACAGGAGACAAGTACAGACAGACAGGTGGAGACAAGTACAGACAGACAGGTACAGGAGACAAGTACAGACAGACAGGTACAGGAGACAAGTACAGACAGACAGGTGCAGGAGACAAGTACAGACAGACAGGTGGAGACAAGTACAGACAGGTGGAGACAAGTACAGACAGACAGACAGCTGGAGACAAGTACAGACAGACAGGTGCAGGAGACAAGTACAGACAGACAGGTGCAGGAGACAAGTACAGACAGACAGGTGCAGGAGACAAGTACAGACAGACAGGTGGAGACAAGTACAGACAGACAGGTGGAGACAAGTACAGACAGGTGGAGACAAGTACAGACAGACAGACAGCTGGAGACAAGTACAGACAGACAGGTACAGGAGACAAGTACAGACAGACAGGTGCAGGAGACAAGTACAGACAGACAGGTGCAGGAGACAAGTACAGACAGACAGGTGGAGACAAGTACAGACAGACAGGTGCAGGAGACAAGTACAGACAGACAGGTGCAGGAGACAAGTACAGACAGACAGGTGCAGGAGACAAGTACAGACAGAGAGGTGCAGGAGACAAGTACAGACAGACATGTGGAGACAAGTACAGACAGACAGGTGGAGACAAGTACAGACAGACAGGTACAGGAGACAAGTACAGACAGACAGGTGCAGGAGACAAGTACAGACAGACAGGTGCAGGAGACAAGTACAGACAGAGAGGTGCAGGAGACAAGTACAGACAGACAGGTACAGGAGACAAGTACAGACAGACAGGTACAGGAGACAAGTACAGACAGACAGGTGGAGACAAGTACAGACAGACAGGTACAGGAGACAAGTACAGACAGACAGACAGGTGGAGACAAGTACAGACAGACAGGTGGAGACAAGTACAGACAGACAGGTACAGGAGACAAGTACAGACAGACATGTGGAGACAAGTACAGACAGACAGGTGCAGGAGACAAGTACAGACAGACAGGTGGAGACAAGTACAGACAGACATGTGGAGACAAGTACAGACAGACAGGTGGAGACAAGTACAGACAGACAGGTACAGGAGACAAGTACAGACAGACAGACAGGTGGAGACAAGTACAGACAGACAGGTGGAGACAAGTACAGACAGACAGGTACAGGAGACAAGTACAGACAGACATGTGGAGACAAGTACAGACAGACAGGTGCAGGAGACAAGTACAGACAGACAGGTGGAGACAAGTACAGACAGACAGGTACAGGAGACAAGTACAGACAGACAGGTACAGGAGACAAGTACAGACAGACAGGTGCAGGAGACAAGTACAGACAGACAGGTGCAGGAGACAAGTACAGACAGACAGGTGGAGACAAGTACAGACAGCTGGAGACAAGTACAGACAGACAGGTGGATACAAGTAGAGACAGACAGGTGGAGACAAGTACAGACAGACAGGTGGAGACAAGTACAGACAGACAGGTGGATACAAGTAGAGACAGACAGGTAGAGACAAGTACAGACAGACAGGTGGAGAGACATACAGACAGGTGGAGAGACAGACAGACAGGTCACCTGGGGGAGGATGTAGCGAGATGAGTCCCGGTATGCAGAGATGGAAATGGCAAATGTTGTCCACGATACGTTGAACAGGAAGTTGAGGATGAGAAGAAGCCACGCCCCTAACCTGGTAGACAGATGGACAGACAGACAGGTTGAGAGAGACAGACAGGTAGAGCAGTGACCTTGAACCTGAGAGAGACAGACAGACAGGCAGAGAGAGACAGACAGAGAGGTAGAGACAGACAGAGAGGTAGAGAGAGACAGACAGGTAGAGACAGACAGAGAGGTAGAGACAGACAGAGAGGTAGAGACAGACAGAGAGGTAGAGACAGACAGAGAGGTAGAGAGACAGACAGAGAGGTAGAGAGAGACAGACAGAGAGGTAGAGACAGACAGAGAGGTAGAGAGAGACAGAGAGGTAGAGAGAGACAGACAGGTAGAGACAGACAGACAGAGAGGTAGAGACAGACAGACAGAGAGGTAGAGACAGACAGAGAGGTAGAGAGAGACAGAGAGGTAGAGACAGACAGAGAGGTAGAGAGAGACAGACAGGTAGAGACAGACAGAGAGGTAGAGACAGACAGAGAGGTAGAGACAGACAGAGAGGTAGAGAGAGACAGACAGGTAGAGAGAGACAGACAGAGAGGTAGAGACAGACAGAGAGGTAGAGAGAGACAGACAGAGAGGTAGAGAGAGACAGAGAGGTAGAGACAGACAGAGAGGTAGAGAGAGACAGACAGGTAGAGACAGACAGAGAGGTAGAGACAGACAGAGAGGTAGAGACAGACAGACAGGTAGAGAGACAGACAGGGAGGTAGAGAGAGACAGACAGGTAGAGACAGACAGAGAGGTAGAGACAGACAGAGAGGTAGAGAGAGACAGACAGGTAGAGACAGACAGACAGGTAGAGACAGACAGAGAGGTAGAGAGAGACAGACAGGTAGAGACAGACAGAGAGGTAGAGACAGACAGAGAGGTAGAGACAGACAGAGAGGTAGAGAGAGACAGACAGGTAGAGAGAGACAGACAGAGAGGTAGAGACAGACAGAGAGGTAGAGAGAGACAGACAGGTAGAGACAGACAGAGAGGTAGAGACAGACAGAGAGGTAGAGAGAGACAGAGAGGTAGAGACAGACAGAGAGGTAGAGACAGACAGAGAGGTAGAGACAGACAGAGAGGTAGAGACAGACAGAGAGGTAGAGAGACAGACAGGTTGAGAGAGACAGACAGGTAGAGACAGATAGGTTGAGAGAGACAGGCAGAGAGAGACAGACAGACAGGCAGAGAGAGACAGACAGACAGACAGACAGAGAGGTAGAGACAGACAGAGAGGTAGAGACAGACAGAGAGGTAGAGAGACAGACAGGTTGAGAGAGACAGACAGGTAGAGACAGATAGGTTGAGAGAGACAGGCAGAGAGAGACAGACAGACAGACAGGTAGAGAGATACAGACAGACAGGTAGAGAGATACAGACAGACAGGTAGAGAGATACAGACAGACAGGTAGAGAGATACAGACAGACAGGTAGAGAGATACAGACAGACAGGTAGAGCAGTGACCTTGAACCTGAGAGACATTTACCTGCCGTACAGTTTCCATTTGACCTGGATCAGTTTAAGAAACACTGGATTCATGATGAGGTCCAGTTTCCCATGATGCACCACCACCTCCAGCTGTGTGTGTGTGTGTGTGTGTGAGTGTGAGTGTGAGTGTGAGAGAGAGAGAGAGAGAGAGAGAGAGAGAGAGAGAGAGAGAGAGAGAGAGAGAGAGAGAGAACTGTTTACAGTACACAATCTACTGTATTCTGTACAAAATTAAATGTACTGTAAACTGTGTTATATTTATATATATATACAGGACTGTCTCAGAAAATTAGAATATTGTGATAAAGTTCTTTATTTTCTGTAATGCAATTAAAAAAACAAAAATGTCATGCATTCTGGATTCATTACAAATCAACTGAAATATTGCAAGCCTTTTATTCTATTAATATTGCTGATTATGGCTTACAGCTTAAGAAAACTCAAATATCCTATCTCTAAATATTAGAATATTTCCTCAGACCAAGTAAAAAAAAAGATTGATAACAGCAAAACAAAATCAAACATTAGAAAATGTCCATTAATGCACTCAGTACTTGGTTGGGAATCCTTGCATTTACTCTGGACTTGATGAAACACAGTGGACCAACACCAGCAGCTGACATGGCTCCCCAAACCATCACTGACTGGGAACTTCACACTGGATTTCAAGCAACTTGGATTTTGCTCCTCTCCAGCCTTTCTCCAGACTCTGGCGCCTTGACTTCCAAATGAAATACAACACTTGCTTTGAGTTTTCTTAAGCTGTAAGCCATAATCAGCAATATTAATAGAATAAAAGGCTTGCAATATTTCAGTTGATTTGTAATGAATCCAGAATGCATGACATTTTTGTTTTTTTAAATTGCATTACAGAAAATAAAGAACTTTATCACAATATTCTAATTTTCTGAGACAGTCCTGTATATCCAGTTAGACTACAGGGAAGTGAACTCACTGGAGACGTCGGCTCACCGACGGCTGCTTCTACAAAACACAACAGACAGGAAGGTGTGTGAGACAGCAATGCATCATGGGTCGTAGTATTGTCTGTAACACTATGATAGTAGTATTGTCTGTTATATTGCAGTCGTAGTGCAGCGTTATCATTTTGTGGGTTTCTGATTTGAGAAGTGGTTTCAGTTCCAGCAGGTTTCAGTAGTAGGAGTACTGCAGTACTGTGGTTGCTTTACCTTACCTTGTGTTTCTGGTTCCAGCAGGTTCAGGTAGTAGTACTGCTGTCGGGTCATGTTGTCCGTCACATGGAACTGACTGAGCGCCAGCAGGGCCTGAACACCACAGACAAGTACATGATCTGATTTACAATGTGACGTCATCAAGGAACTAGAGAAACAACAATATGTTGAACTTGATTCTGACTCTGGACCAATCACAGCCCTGTGATCTGCCATATCTTTACCACTGGACTCATCCGGCCAATAAGAGCAGTTATACAGAGCTGTCCGTCAGAGTCCATCTTCCCCGCCTCCGCACCGAGCTCCAACAGCACCCGGGCTGCTTCACTGCGCTCTGCAAGTACCACACAGTACTCATGTCAGTACTGCAAGTACCACACGGTACTCATGTCAGTACTGCAAGTAGTCAGTAGAGTCAATACTCAGTAGAGTCAGTACTCAGTAGAGTCAGTAGAGTCAGTACTCAGTAGTCAGTAGAGTCAGTAGAGTCAGTACTCAGTAGAGTCAGTAGAGTCAGTAGTCAGTAGAGTCAGTAGAGTCAGTAGAGTCAGTAGTCAGTAGAGTCAGTACTCAGTAGAGTTAGTAGTCAGTAGTGTCAGTAGTGTCAGTAGAGTCAGTAGTCAGTAGTGTCAGTACTCAGTAGTGTCAGTAGAGTCAGTACTCAGTAGAGTCAGTAGAGTCAGTAGTCAGTAGAGTCAGGAGTCAGGAGTCAGTACTCAGTAGTCAGTAGTCAGTAGTGTCAGTAGAGTCAGTACTCAGTAGAGTCAGTAGAGTCAGTAGTCAGTAGAGTCAGTAGAGTCAGTAGTCAGTAGAGTCAGTAGTCAGTAGAGTCAGTACTCAGTAGAGTCAGTAGAGTCAGTAGTGTCAGTAGAGTCAGTAGTCAGTAGTGTCAGTACTCAGTAGTGTCAGTAGTCAGTAGTCAGTAGAGTCAGTAGTCAGTAGAGTCAGTAGAGTCAGTAGTCAGTAGAGTCAGTAGTCAGTAGTGTCAGTAGTGTCAGTAGTGTCAGTAGAGTCAGTAGTCAGTAGTGTCAGTACTCAGTAGTGTCAGTAGTCAGTAGTCAGTAGAGTCAGTACTCAGTAGAGTCAGTAGAGTCAGTAGTCAGTAGAGTCAGTAGTCAGTAGAGTCAGTACTCAGTAGAGTCAGTAGTCAGTAGAGTCAGTACTCAGTAGAGTCAGTAGAGTCAGTAGTCAGTAGAGTCAGGAGTCAGGAGTCAGTACTCAGTAGTCAGTAGTGTCAGTAGAGTCAGTACTCAGTAGAGTCAGTACTCAGTAGAGTCAGTAGTCAGTAGAGTCAGTAGAGTCAGTACTCAGTAGAGTCAGGAGAGTCAGTACTCAGTAGTGTCAGTACTCAGTAGTGTCAGTAGTCAGTAGTGTCAGTAGAGTCATTAGTCAGTAGAGTCAGTAGTCAGTAGAGTCAGTAGTCAGTAGAGTCAGTACTCAGTAGACTCAGTAGAGTCAGTAGAGTCAGTACTCAGTAGACTCAGTAGAGTCAGTAGAGTCAGTACTCAGTAGTGTCAGTAGTCAGTAGTGTCAGTAGAGTCATTAGTCAGTAGAGTCAGTAGTCAGTACTCAGTAGACTCAGTAGAGTCAGTAGAGTCAGTAGTCAGTAGAGTCAGTAGAGTCAGTAGTCAGTAGAGTCAGTAGAGTCAGTAGTCAGTAGAGTCAGTAGTGTCAGTAGAGTCAGTACTCAGTAGAGTCAGTAGAGTCAGTAGTCAGTAGAGTCAGTAGTGTCAGTAGTCAGTAGAGTCAGTAGTGTCAGTAGTCAGTAGAGTCAGTAGAGTCATTAGTCAGTAGAGTCAGTAGTCAGTAGAGTCAGTAGTGTCAGTAGAGTCAGTACTCAGTAGAGTCAGTACTCAGTAGAGTCAGTACTCAGTAGACTCAGTAGTGTCAGTAGAGTCAGTAGTCAGTAGTGTCAGTAGAGTCAGTACTCAGTCAATAGTGTTACAACCTGGCTCGAGGCTGGTAACAAAAAAGGGAGACCACCACTTGATCTCCCAACAAAAACCTAGTTTATTGTATGTCCAAACATTTAATGAAGACAAAACATGCAACCAACACACGACCGGGCTGCTACAGCAGCTCCTGCTGCGTGAGAGAGAGAAGAGAGAGAAAAGAGAGAAGAGAGAGTGACACTCCCATTTGTGCCGACTTTTAAGCCCTCCCGGAGGTGGCCTGTCCCAGCTCCTCCCACCAGGAAGCCATTCTTCACCCAGGGTCCCAGGTGCAGAGTGGGAGGGTCGTCACACCCCCACCCTTAAGATTGCGGTCATCCCCGCAGGAGATTTTCCCGGCATCACCAGCAGGCCTCTCAAAACGACGCGGGGGTCGCCTGCCCATAGGCCACCGGTCGGTGGGGTGGCGGCATTCTCCAGGGGGCCTAAAGCCTTCGCTGTCCGGTTTGCAACCCATTCTCCTCATGCCCGCACCATCCTTCTTCAGCGGGAATGGATTCTTCCCTTCTTGGGACTCCTTTTTCAGCTGCTTGGCAGCCTGGGCTGCGGTTTTTCCTGTCACGTTCAGATCCCTGCAAGAGACTGGCACTGGGAAAACAGGCACAGGAAACACAAACAGCTTTGTCTTTCCTGACGTCACATAACTGGACTCACCCCTGGTCCCACTAGCCCGTGTCACAGCACAGGAAGGATGCGCTGCAGAAGGCGTCATGGTGTTCTGTGACCCTACCTGGGAGGGTAGAGTCCTCACCGACACGTCAGGCCACACCCGACTCCCAGCCAGGTCATTCCCTAAGATGACCTGCACTCCCCCCATAGGCAGCGAAGGTCTCACTCCCATGACCACATCACCTTGCACCAGATTTGAGACCAACGTCAAATGATGCTTTGGTGCCGAAAAGACTGTCAACCCCATCCCTTGGGACGCAGTACTCGAACCAGTGTCTGTCTCCGCAGAGAAATTCAGCACCGACTCCAAAATAAATGACTCTAGAGCCCCAGAATCTCTTAACATCTTAACATCTTAACATCTTAACTGGTACTTTTGTCTCACTTCCTACCAGTGAAACATAACCGTCTGACACAAATGCAGCATAACCAAGTTCAAACCCCTGATGAGCTGAGGAACCTGTCAGCTTTTGATCCAAACCTGGCTTCTTCACTGACTTGTGTGTGCCCGCACGGCAGCAATGGCATGATCTCTTTCTTCCCCATGCAAGGACACAACAGCCCCGCATGGTTTTGCAGGTAAAAACCCAGGTTCTAACCTTTTTTTTTTAACACTGGACACTCATTTCGCCAGTGACCCTTGCCAAAACAATAGTTACAGACCCGACTGGGGTCCATTCTTGCCCGTAACCCCTGGTCTGCATTAGCTGATAAAGTATTTGCCCCTTCTGAACAAAACTTACTGGCGTTAACTTCCCCCATACTCTCATGGACCTCAAGCGCTCCATGACCACGGCTTTCCCCAAAAAACCCTTTATGCGTTAACACAAACTCATCTGCCAATCTAGCCGCACCTGTAATCTTGCTTACCTCCTTCTCCTGAATATAGGTAACCACACGGTCAGGCAGAGCATGTTTTAACTGTTCAAGCAAGATCAACTCTTCAAGGTCCTCCCTTGTATCTACCTTTGAAGCAGCACACCAGCGATTAAAATGAGTTGTTAAATCACGAGCAAACTCTACGTGAGACTTCTTCTCTTTTTTGAGTGACCTGAACCGCAGGCAATAAGCTTCTGGTATCAATTCATATATCCTAAGCACAGCAGCCTTAACCAGCTGATAGCTACCACCATCAGCAACACTCAAGGCTGAAAAAGCCTCCTGGGCCTTGCCAGTGAGCACACACTGCAACAAGAGAGTACGCTCAGCATCTGACCACTTCCGAGCATCTGCTAAGCGTTCGAACAAAACAAAGAAGATGTCAGGGTCCCCTTCATTTAACTTTGGAACCAACCTTAAGTTAACAGAAACATCAAATGATAACCCCAGCTCTCCCTTGGGCGGGTCAGCCTTAATTTTCCCTTCACTTATAAGCTCCAGCTTATCAGAAGAATCTGAATCTGAATCAGAAACTGTTTATTAGCCAGGAATGTTTTCACACAAACGAGGAATTTTTTTGAGGCGGAAGGTGCATACATTGGACATGGACATGGGACGTTAGACGAGACAAACAACAATCAACGATAACAACAGTGCAATTGGTATTAAAATAAGTGTAAGATAAGAAAGTGCTCAGTCAACAGATACGTTAATGTTAATGTACGTTAAAGTGACGTGTGTGTTTAAGTTAAAGTGTATGTTAAAGTGACGAGTGTTTAAATATGAGGTGTGCAGAGGAGTGAACGGTAAAGAGAAAGAAAGAAGAGAACAAATTAAAATTAAAATTAAAAGAATAAAAATTAAAATTAAAAATTAAAATTAAAAATTAAAAATTAAAATTAAAAATTAAAATTAAAAATTAAAATTAAAAATTAAAATAACTGGGGGTGACAGAGACAGTCAGTGGGGGACCCGAGCCCCATTGATGAGCCCGACTGCCGACGGGAAGAAACTGTTTGTGTGGCGTGAGGTCTTGGTCCTGATGGACCTCAGCCTCCTGCCAGAGGGGAGGGACTTGAACAGGATATGTCCAGGGTGAGAGGGGTCAGCTGCAATCTTCCTAGCTCGCCTCAGAGTCCTGGAGGCGAACAAGTGCTGGAGGGATGGCAGATTACAGCCAATCACCTCTCAGCAGAGCGGATGATGCGCTGCAGCCTGGCCTTGTCCTTGGCAGTGGCTGCGGTGTGCCAGACGGTGATGGAGGAGCAGAGGATGGACTCAACGATGGCAGTGTAGAAGTGCATCATCATTTTCATCGGCAGGTTGAACTTCTTCAGCTGCCTCAGGAATAACATCCTCTGCTGGGCCTTCTTGGCGATGGAGCTGATGTTCAGTTCCCACTTGAGGTCCTGGGAAATGATGGAGCCCAGGAAGAGGAAGGACTCCACAGCGTCGACGGGGGAGTCACACAGGATGAGAGGGGAGTCACACAGGGTGAGAGGGAGTCACACAGGGTGAGAGGGGAGTCACACAGGGTGATGGGGGCGGGTGGGGCTGCGTTCTTTCTGAAGTCCACAACCAGCTCCACTGTCTTCAGAGCGTTGAGCTCCAGGTTGTTCTGGCTGCACCAGGTCACCAGGTGGTCAGTCTCCCACCTGTAGGCGGACTCGTCCCCACCAGAGATGAGTCCAATGAGGGTGGTGTCTTCAGTGAACTTCAGGAGCTTGACGGACTGGTGACTGGAGGTGCAGCTGTTGGTGTACAGCGAGAAGAGCAGAGGGGAAAGAACGCAGCCTTGCTCCAACTCTAACTGTTGTTTCATCTGAACATGGGCTAATTCAGCCTCCCGAAGATGTGCTTCCTGCTTTAACTTAGCCTCGTGAAGATGTGCCTCTTGTCTTAATTTTTCTAACTCCACAGCTTTCTTATGTTCCTGAACATGGGCTAACTCAGCCTCCTGAAGATGTGCCTCTTGTCGTAACCGTGCTAACTCCACAGCATTCTTATTAACTCTTAACTTAACTCTTGCATGAGTTGTCGTTGTTGCTCGAACGTCAAACCAACGCCAAGTCCAGTCACAACGGGAGCCATCTTGTCTTCAAGGTGGCCAACACTTCCTCCTTATTCAACTTTTTAGAAATCTCAATACGGTAGTGGTCCGCTATCTGCCTGAGCTGATCCTTTTTGTAAGAATTAAGCAAGTCCTCATCTGGAGACAGGAAAAAGTCTTCGATGGAAGCCATCTCATCAGCTCAACTGCAACCAACCAACTAGTACCAAGCTTTTCCCAACAAAATGGTCAACAGACTGTTTTTAAATAAGGAACCCAACTCCTCTGACTAACTGCCTAACCAGGTCTAGCTGAGTAACTCATCCCTAGTCTTCATGCAGGTTAGTGGCAGGATGAATTAAGCACAAACCCAGTAACCTGGTTAACCTTCAGCAAGCTGAAAATCACCTAGACGGTCATGGAAGTGCCCCCGAGCAACTGCTCTAACCACTTACTGCACCAAAATAACAAATAAACAAACAAAGTAGTGTCAGTAGTACCCATGTTGGCGGCGAGCTGCAGTGGGGTTCTTCCCTTGTAGTCGGTGCAGCTGATGGAGGCTCCGGTCTGCAGCAGCAGTCTGATGGAAGTCACAGCGTCGTTCTTGGCAGCGTAGTGAAGAGGAGTCTGCTGGTCCAGGAAGGTTAGAGCCTCTGGATCAGCTGAGGACACACACACGGACACACACGCACACACACACACACACGGACACACACGCACACACACACACACACACACACACACGGACACACACGCACACACACACACACGGACACACACACACACGCACACGCACACACGCACACACGGACACGGACACACACACACAGACACGCACACAGACACGGACGCACACACACACACACACGCACACACACACACGCACACACACACACACGCGCACACACACGCGCGCACTAATCAGGATCCATAAATCTGATAAATCCATAAACTCGATTTACAGGGAAGACCATTAAGAGGAGCTGGTTGTTAGTTAAACTAGATAACCAGAAAATATCTTGGACCCCCTTGAAGTCTCTTGTCTTTGTACAGGATTAGTCCACACAGACCTTTCCGGTCCAGCAGGAGCTGAACCATGTCCTGGTAGTCCAGTGCCGAGGCCACGTGAAGAGCCGTGACTCCAAACTGATCTGGGAGGAGGAGGTCTGAACCCCGGTCCAAAAAGAACCGCATGACATCCACACTCCAAGCCCTGGAGATCTACACACACACATACGTGTTGTCAACATGTTCCCATCACACACATACGTGTTGCCAACATGTTCCCATCACACACATACGTGTTGCCAACATGTTCCCATCACACACATACGTGTTGCCAACATGTTCCCATCACACACATACGTGTTGTCAACATGTTCCCATCACACACATACGTGTTGTCAACATGTTCCCATCACACACATACGTGTTGCCAACATGTTCCCATCACACACATACGTGTTGTCAACATGTTCCCATCACACACATACGTGTTGTCAACATGTTCCCATCACACACATACGTGTTGTCAACATGTTCCCATCACACACATACATGTTGCCAACATGTTCCCATCACACACATACGTGTTGCCAACATGTTCCCATCACACACATACGTGTTGCCAACATGTTCCCATCACACACATACGTGTTGCCAACATGTTCCCATCACACACATACGTGTTGCCAACATGTTCCCATCACACACATACGTGTTGCCAACATGTTCCCATCACACACATACGTGTTGCCAACATGTTCCCATCACACACATACGTGTTGTCAACATGTTCCCATCACACACACATACGTGTTGCCAACATGTTCCCATCACACACATACGTGTTGTCAACATGTTCCCATCACACACACATACGTGTTGCCAACATGTTCCCATCACACACATACGTGTTGTCAACATGTTCCCATCACACACATACGTGTTGCCAACATGTTCCCATCACACACATACGTGTTGTCAACATGTTCCCATCACACACACATACGTGTTGCCAACATGTTACACTGGAGACCAACAGGAAACTAACTTCATCACACAAGTCTAACTCTGAAGTCTTTCAGATGAAAGGTCTTGAAGTGTGACTGCATTCAGGAACCCTCTTACAGGGTTCACTCACACCAGTAGAACCGCATGTGAGTGTTGTTAAAGTTATGTTGTTGTTGTGCGGCTAAGATGCATTCAGTGTTGGTTCTGTTGTGTAACTGCTTCATAACTGTGGACCTCATGCAGGATGGTCTGTCCATATCTGTCTGAGCTGTTTGGATCGGCTCCCTCTGAGATCACCTCATCCAGAAAGTCAAGGTCCACCTGCACACAACACACAAAGACACACAAGACACAAAGACAACCAAAGACACACACACACACACACACACACACACACACACACACACACACACACACACACACACACACACACACACACACACACACACCTGGTCAGAGTTACCTGGGTTAGGGTTACCTGGTTAGTGTTAGCTGGTCAGAGTTACCTAGTCAGAGTTAACTGGTCAGAGTTACCTAGTCAGAGTTACCTGGTCAGAGTTACCTAGTCAGAGTTACCTGGTCAGAGTTACCTGGTTAGTGTTACTTGGTGAGAGTTACCTGGTTAGTGTTACCTGGTCAGAGTTACCTAGTCAGAGTTAACTGGTCAGAGTTACCTAGTCAGAGTTACCTGGTCAGAGTTACCTAGTCAGAGTTACCTGGTCAGAGTTACCTAGTCAGAGTTACCTGGTCAGAGTTACCTGGTTAGTGTTACTTGGTGAGAGTTACCTGGTTAGTGTTACCTGGTCAGAGTTACCTGGTCAGAGTTACCTGGTTAGTGTTACCTGGTCAGAGTTACCTGGTTAGTGTTACCTGGTCAGAGTTACCTAGTCAGAGTTACCTGGTTAGTGTTACCTGGTCAGAGTTACTTGGTGAGAGTTACTTGGTCAGAGTTACCTGGTTAGTGTTACCTGGTCAGAGTTACCTGGTTAGTATTACCTAGTCAGAGTTACCTGCTTAGTGTTACCTGGTCAGAGTGACCTAGTCAGAGTGACCTAGTCAGAGTTACCTGGTTAGTGTTACCTGGTCAGAGTTACCTGGTTAGTATTACCTAGTCAGAGTTACCTGGTTAGTGTTACCTGGTCAGAGTTACCTGGTTAGTATTACCTAGTCAGAGTTACCTGCTTAGTGTTACCTGGTCAGAGTGACCTAGTCAGAGTGACCTAGTCAGAGTTACCTGGTTAGTGTTACCTGGTCAGAGTTACCTGGTCAGTGTTAGCTGGTCAGTGTTAGCTGGTCAGTGTTACCTGGTCAGAGTTACCTGGTCAGTGTTACCTGGTTAGTGTTACCTGGTCAGAGTTATCTGGTTAGTGTTACCTGGTCAGAGTTACCTGGTCAGTGTTACCTGGTCAGAGTTACCTGGTTAGTGTTACCTGGTCAGAGTTACCTGGTTAGTGTTACCTGGTCAGAGTCCTGGTTGGTAGCAGCCAGTAGTCGAAAGTGATTCAGCAGTTTTTTATTCAGTTGGTTTTTATCAGTTGCGTCAGTTTCATCCCTCTGCTCTTCATCACCTTCGTCATCCTCAGCCAGACCTCTGTACTTCATCTCCAACTGAACCCCTGAACATGAATTATTGATGATATCATTTTAATAAATCCATATCTCAAATAACACATGGACTCCGTGTCTGAGTCACCTTTCAGTTTTCCTCTTCTCTGCTTCCAGCGGTGGCAGGAGAACGACGCCCAGCGAGCTGCAGCCTTCACTGCTGCTGATACGGGGGACCTGGTCCCCTGAGGACACCCTGAGACCTGAAGACATGAGGACACCCTGAGACCTGAAGACATGATGACACCCTGATACCTGAAGACATTAGGACAACCTGAGACCTGATGACACCCTGAGACCTGAAGACATGAGGACACCCTGAGACCTGAAGACACCCTGAGACCTGAGTACACCCTGAGACCTGAAGACACCCTGAGACTTGAAGACATGAGGACACCCTGAGACCTGAAGACACCCTGAGACTTGAAGACATGAGGACACCCTGAGACCAGAAGACACCCTGAGACCTGAAGACATGAGGACACCCTGAGACCTGAGAGTACCCTGAGACCTGAAGACACCATGAGACCTGAAGACACCCTGAGACCTGAAGACATGAGGACACCCTGAGACCTGAGAGTACCCTGAGACCTGAAGACATGAGGACAACCTGAGACCTGAAGACACCCTGAGACCTGAAGACACCCTGAGACCAGAAGACACCCTGAGACCTGAAGACACCCTGAGACCAGAAGACACCCTGAGACCAGAAGACACCCTGAGACCTGAAGACACCCTGAGACCTGAAGACATGAGGACACCCTGAGACCTGAGAGTACCCTGAGACCTGAAGACATGAGGACAACCTGAGACCTGAAGACACCCTGAGACCTGAAGACACCATGAGACCTGAAGACACCCTGAGACTTGAAGACATGAGGACACCCTGAGACCAGAAGACACCCTGAGACCTGAAGACATGAGGACACCCCGAGACCTGAGGACACCCCGAGACCCGACAGAGACCTGTGGACACACAGAGACCAGAGCACACAGAGACCTGAAGACACCCTGAGACCTGAGGACAGACAGAGACCTCAGGACAGAGACCTAAAGACAGAGACCTAAAGACAGACAGAGACCTGAGGACACCTCGAGACCTAAAGACAGACAGAGACCTGAAGACAGACAGAGACCTCAGGACAGAGACCTGAAGACACCCAGAGACCTCAGGACAGAGACCTGAAGACAGACAGAGACCTGAGGACACCCCGAGACCTGAAGACAGACAGAGACCTGAAGACACCCAGAGACCTCAGGACAGAGACCTGAAGACACCCAGAGACCTCAGGACAGAGACCTGAAGACACCCAGAGACCTCAGGACAGAGACCTGAAGACACCCAGAGACCTCAGGACAGAGACCTGAAGACAGACAGAGACCTCAGGACAGAGACCTGAAGACAGACAGAGACCTGAGGACACCCCGAGACCTGAAGACAGACAGAGACCTGAAGACAGACAGAGACCTCAGGACAGAGACCTGAAGACAGACAGAGACCTGAGGACACCCCGAGACCTGAAGACAGACAGAGACCTGAAGACACCCAGAGACCTCAGAACAGAGACCTGAAGACACCCAGAGACCTGAGGACAGACAGAGACCTGAAGACAGACAGAGACCTGAAGACAGAGACCTGAGGACAGAGACCTGAGGACACCCCGGGACCTGAAGACAGACAGAGACCTGAAGACAGACAGAGACCTGAAGACACCCAGAGACCTCAGGACAGAGACCTGAAGACACCCAGAGACCTGAGGACAGACAGAGACCTGAAGACAGACAGAGACCTGAAGACAGAGACCTGAGGACACCCCGGGACCTGAAGACAGACAGAGACCTGAAGACAGACAGAGACCTGAAGACACCCAGAGACCTCAGGACAGAGACCTGAAGACACCCAGAGACCTGAGGACAGACAGAGACCTGAAGACAGACAGAGACCTGAAGACAGAGACCTGAGGACACCCCGGGACCTGAAGACAGACAGAGACCTGAAGACACCCAGAGACCTCAGGACAGAGACCTGAAGACAGTGACCTCAGGACAGAGACCTGAAGACACCCCAAGACCTGAGGACAGACAGAGACCTGAAGACAGACAGAGACCTGAGGACACCCAGAGACCTGAGGATACACAGAGACCTGAGGACACCCCGGGACCTGAAGACACGCTGCCTTAGTTTGAAGTGGTATCTTTCTGTTTTACTATGTTATTTAAAGTTTATTATCATGAGTTAAGCTCCACCCGTCTAGGAATCCAAGCTGACTGAAATAAACTCTCAGACTGAGGGTGGACCTGGCTCTGGCTCAGACTCACCTGGATTGTGTTGGTGCGTCCTGTCATCTCCACCTCCAGTCCAGGATTCAGCAGACCTGTCAGACCGGCCCGGGGTCCCCTCTTCATCCTGGTTCTGTTGAGCTAACAGGTCCGAATTTGTTAAACCTGCCAGACCTCCAGAAACCTGCTGGACCTCCTGAAGTCTGTTGGACTGTGAGGACTTGATGGACTTATTGTACCCAGATAGACTTCCTGAAACTTGCTGGACCAGTCAGAATTGTTTCAAGATTGTGTATCTTCAGCCCTCGAACCTGGATAAAGAACTGAACTCAGCTAGGATGGCCTGGTCTTCACTGCATGATCCTGAAGGACTGAGCTGATCTGGATCCGTCTGAATTCAAAACAACACCATAAAGTCAGCTGACGTGACGTGTACCAGGGCTGAAGGTTTATGGTTCATGTTATCAGTGGGTGGAGGGTCCAGGTCCAGGTCCCGATCTCAGGTTGATCAAAACAGACTTTTTACATGAAACAGGAAGAATAAATGAAACCAACGAAACTGTTTTATAAACTTTTAATATATAAAACCAACAGTCCCCCTTTGGGATGACAGAGACACATGAGCGCCACCTGCTGGACGGCTTCATATTTACAATGTTACCTAAACGCATCAAACCTAACCAACGCAACGAAAGCCACGAGAACTGGCCAATCCAAGGCAGAGTGGGGCGGGTCTTTATCAAACAGGAAGTCATTGTCACTGGTTCCCTCCACAAACAGCCAATCAGATTCCTCCGTAGTATTCTGGATTATTACAGAAACCAGTCTGTTTATGATTCTTCCAGGTTTAGAAGAAATCTCCACTAATGATTAACAGGAGGGGCGTTCACTGACCTGCTTTATATATCAGACAACTCAACGCCTGATTCAGAAGTACACCTGTGCATCCTCTAGTCGTCCTCTAACTGATCCCATGAGTAGTTCTGAGGGCCATTTGTTAAAAACTGAAGCTGAAAGTAAATACGGGTCCATTAATTAATATTCCATATAGAAGTAAAGATCCCATCATGCTGTTTTACAGATAAATACACTTTTAACCAAAACACATCTGAAACATACATATTTGAATAGATAGATATTTTCAAATATTGTCAGACGGAGAATGAACAGCAAACATTTTCATCTTAAAACTTCCAAGTCTGATAGTATATTTCTGATATGATAATTCATGCTTTAGACACGACAACAAACATCTGGAGAGAAGACAAGAGATGTTGGTGGTTTGAGTCCCAGCTGCTCCTCACAGCTGCCCGAGTGTCTTTGAGCAGGAAAGAACCACTGGAACCACTGGTTATATCTGAACCACTGGTTCCCCATACAGTCTGTTCTATCTGAACCAGTGGTTCCCCATACAGTCCGTTCTATCTGAACCACTGGTTCCCCATACAGTCTGTTCTATCTGAACCAGTGGTTCCCCATACAGTCTGTTCTATCTGAACAACTGGTTCCCGATACAGTCTCTTCTATCTGAACAACTGGTTCCCCATACAGTCTGTTCTATCTGAAGGTTCCCCATACAGTCTGTTCTATCTGAACCATTGGTTCTATCTGAACCAGTGGTTCCCCATACAGTCTGTTCTATCTGAAGGTTCCCCAAATAGTCTGTTCTATCTGAACCAGTGGTTCCCCATACAGTCTGTTCTATCTGAAGGTTCCCCATACAGCCTGTTCTATCTGAACCAGTGGTTCCCCATACAGTCTGTTCTATCTGAAGGTTCCCCATACAGTCTGTTCTATCTGGACCAGTGATTCCCCATGCAGTCCGTTCTATCTGAACCATTGGTTCTATCTGAACCAGTGGTTCCCCATACAGTCTGTTCTATCTGAAGGTTCCCCAAATAGTCTGTTCTATCTGAACCAGTGGTTCCCCATACAGTCTGTTCTATCTGAACGTTCCCCATACAGTCTGTTCTATCTGAACCAGTGGTTCCCTATACAGTATGTTCTATCTGAACCAGTGGTTCCCCATACAGTCTGTTCTATCTGAACCAGTGGTTCCCTATACAGTATGTTCTATCTGAAGGTTCCCCATACAGTATGTTCTATCTGAACCAGTGGTTCCCCATACAGTCTGTTCTATCTGAAGGTTCCCCATAAAGTCTGTTCTATCTGAACCAGTGGTTCCCCATACAGTCTGTTCTATCTGAAGGTTCCCCATACAGTCTGTTCTATCTGAACCAGTGGTTCCCCATACAGTCTGTTCTATCTGAAGGTTCCCCATACAGTATGTTCTATCTGAACCAGTGGTTCCCCATACAGTCTGTTCTATCTGAAGGTTCCCCATACAGTATGTTCTATCTGAAGGTTCCCCATACAGTATGTTCTATCTGAACCAGTGGTTCCCCATACAGTCTGTTCTATCTGAAGGTTCCCCATACAGTCTGTTCTATCTGAACCAGTGGTTCCCCATAAAGTCTGTTCTATCTGAACCAGTGGTTCCCCATACAGTCTGTTCTATCTGAACCAGTGGTTCCCCATACAGTCTGTTCTATCTGAAGGTTCCCCATACAGTATGTTCTATCTGAACCAGTGGTTCCCCATACAGTCTGTTCTATCTGAACCAGTGGTTCCCCATACAGTCTGTTCTATCTGAACCAGTGGTTCCCCATACAGTCTCTGTTCTATCTGAACCAGTGGTTCCCCATACAGTCTCTGTTCTATCCGAACCAGTGGTTCCCCATACAGTCTCTGTTCCAGGAGACGCCACAGAGCCAGCACCACTCGGCTCGACACAGAGGACACCGCATGTGCATGCAGCCGCCTGCAGGGGGAGACAACACAGTGTGAAACTTCATACAGTACTGAGACACCACTTCCCTATCTGAATGTAGAACCTGTCTTTACTAACAGATGTTCTTCAGTTCAGTAGATGTTCTAACTAAACTTTTCTCTACATGTCTGAATGTAGAACGTGTCTTTACTAACATGTTCTTCAGTTCCCTAGATGTTCTAACTAAACTGTTCTCTACATGTCTGAATGTAGAACCTGTCTTTACTAACATGTTCTTCAGTTCCCTAGATGTTCTAACTAAACTGTTCTCTACATGTCTGAATGTAGAACCTGTCTTTACTAACATGTTCTTTAGTTCAGTAGATGTTCTAACTAAACTGTTCTCTACATGTCTGAATGTAGAACCTGTCTTTACTAACATGTTCTTCAGTTCCCTAGATGTTCTAACTAAACTGTTCTCTACATGTCTGAATGTAGAACGTGTCTTTACTAACATGTTCTTCAGTTCCCTAGATGTTCTAACTAAACTGTTCTCTACATGTCTGAATGTAGAACCGGTCTTTACTAACATGTTCTTCAGTTCCCTAGATGTTCTAACTAAACTGTTCTCTACATGTCTGAATGTAGAACCGGTCTTTACTAACATGTTCTTCAGTTCCCTAGATGTTCTAACTAAACTGTTCTCTACATGTCTGAATGTAGAACCGGTCTTTACTAACATGTTCTTCAGTTCCCTAGATGTTCTAACTAAACTGTTCTCTACATGTCTGAATGTAGAACCGGTCTTTACTAACATGTTCTTCAGTTCCCTAGATGTTCTAACTAAACTGTTCTCTACATGTCTGAATGTAGAACCTGTCTTTACTAACATGTTCTTCAGTTCCCTAGATGTTCTAACTAAACTGTTCTCTACATGTCTGAATGTAGAACCTGTCTTTACTAACATGTTCTTTAGTTCAGTAGATGTTCTAACTAAACTGTTCTCTACATGTCTGAATGTAGAACCGGTCTTTACTAACATGTTCTTCAGTTCAGTAGATGTTCTAACTAAACCGTTCTCTACATTTATACTGTGGTTAACTGTGAGAAGAGTTTTTATTGAAGGGAGGAAGAGAACCATTATGGTAACATATTAAAAAGGTGTAAACTATTACCGTCTCTCTCAACAGGAACTGAACACTGAGGACAGCGTTTAGTCGACTGCTGCATGAGGAGCAAGGAGGCTCGATCCCACCTCCCTCTGAGAGACGCCTCCTGCTCCACCAAGAAGGCCTTAATGTAGGACATAGAGGTTATAACATCATGTAGGACGTAGAGGCTATAACATCATGTAGGACATAGAGGTTGTAACATCATGTAGGACATAGAGGTTGTAACATCATGTAGGACATAGAGGCTATCTGATTGGTCAGCTCACCTGAGAGGTTTCAGCTGTGGGCGGGGCCTGTTCAGGGAGACACGCCCCCTCATGGTATGCCTCTCTGCAGTATTTGCAGAAGACGAAGCCACAGCCGAGCTGTCTGTCACACTGCACCCTGCTGCTGCCGTCAGGTGGGATAAGCCCCGCCCCGCAGCCAGGTGACGGACACATCAGTCCTCCGTTCAGCAGCAGGCACTCCTCCGCCCCGTACTGCTGGTACCGCCCATACTGAGAAACAAGTTGCATCATGGGTTTCAGATGGAACAGTCTGAACCTCAAACAATGCTCTGCTTTTTGCCCTGAAGATGAATAATAATAATCATATTATATATATATATATATATATATATATATATATATATATATATATATATATATATATATATATATATATATATATATATATATATTTATTCCACCTTGTGTTCTGTAACTGGAGTATGAAACAAGGGGAAAGCAGCGAGCTAGCTGGCTAACAGTGTTACCATTGTAACCAGTGTTACCATTGTTACCGGTGTGACCATTGTAACCGGTGTGACCATTGTAACCGGTGTGACCATTGTAACCGGGGTTACCATTGTGACCATTGTTACCATTGTTGCCATTGTTACCGGTGTTACCGTTGTGACCATTGTTACCATTGTTGCCATTGTAACCGGTGTTACCATTGTTACCGGTGTTACCATTGTTACCGGTGTGACCATTGTAACCGGTGTTACCATTGTTACCATTGTAACCGGTGTGACCATTGTAACCATTGTAACCGGTGTGACCATTGTAACCGGTGTGACCATTGTAACCGGTGTGACCATTGTTGCCATTGTAACCGGTGTGACCATTGTAACCGGTGTGACCATTGTAACCATTGTAACCGGTGTGACCATTGTTACCATTGTAACCGGTGTTACCATTGTAACCGGTGTGACCATTGTTACCATTGTAACCGGTGTTACCATTGTAACCGGTGTGACCATTGTAACCGGTGTTACCATTGTAACCGGTGTTACCATTGTAACCGGTGTGACCATTGTTGCCATTGTAACCGGTGTTACCATTGTAACCGGTGTTACCATTGTAACCGGTGTGACCATTGTTACCATTGTAACCGGTGTTACCATTGTAACCGGTGTGACCATTGTTACCATTGTAACCGGTGTTACCATTGTAACCGGTGTGACCATTGTAACCGGTGTTACCATTGTAACCGGTGTTACCATTGTAACCGGTGTGACCATTGTTGCCATTGTAACCGGTGTGACCATTGTAACCGGTGTGACCATTGTAACCATTGTAACCGGTGTTACCATTGTAACCGGTGTGACCATTGTTGCCATTGTTACCATTGTAACCGGTGTGACCATTGTAACCGGTGTGACCATTGTTACCGGTGTTACTGGTGACAATAGTTACAATGGTCACACTGGTGGAGGAGGAAGAGGAGGGACAAACACTCACCTGATCATCTCCCAAAATCCTGAAATGATGCAACTCTTTAATGAGAGAGTCAACGCAGCCGGCTGGACACACAAACATCACAGGTTATTATGACATCATATTCACATGTCACAGGTTATTATGACATCATATTCACACGTCACAGGTTATTATGACATCACATTCACACGTCACAGGTTATTATGACATCATAGAGTCTCACCAGCACACGGCAGCGAGTAGCCAATCACAGGATGAGAAACAAACTGTCTCTCACTGAGACGAGTTTGGCAGTAACGATGGAAACAGTCCAGACAGATCACATGACGCTCTGAACACTGGAAGACCAGGACCAGGTCCCTGTGGGGGAGACAGCGAGAGAGATGGATTTTTTTAGAAAACCTTTATTTTACTTAAAAAAAACATCTTAATTATGACAAAAACAAACAAACTAAAAGACAAACAAAAACGCAAAAATGTAATAAACCGTACTAACAACAGTATAGGACTTCAAACAATGGTTCATTTTCATTCATAACATTCCTCCTAGAAAGTCTCTTCATCTCCTGCAGCATCCTTCCACGTCCCCCCTGCTGGACCTCATCTGTCCCCTCTAGTCCCTCCACCCCTGCCTGACCTGCCTGCTGGACGGCTTTCTCTATGCTGTCTAGAAACATCACCACCATGTTGGCTTTCTCTATGCTGTCTAGAAACATCACCACCATGTTGGCTTTCTCTATGCTGTCTAGAAACATCACCACCATGTTGGCTTTCTCTAAGCCAGGGGTGTCAAACATACGGCCCGCCAGGGGGTCCAGTCCGGCCCGTGGGTTAATTGTTAAAATTGCACACCAAAAAAATAAAATTGTGAAAAAAATAATAATCTACCTCAGTCGGGATTCAAACCACTGATCCTCTGATTGTAAGATGTGCATGGTAACCATTGAGCCACAGACACAATTGATCACAGCACTGACTTTACTAAACATATTGCCCAACTGCGAGGGAATCTGCAGAGGAGAGCCCAGGCAGGTAAACAGAGGGGTGATGTCTGAATTGTTGATCTTTATGTTTCTAGTTTATTGAAGAACAACCTTAAAATAGAGTTTATCATCCAAAAACCTTCACCAATGATTTAAACAGAGAGAAATATTGTCATTATGTATGCGTTAATATGCTGTGATTTTACTGGTCCGGCCCACTTGAGATCAAAATGGACAGCATGCGGCCCCTTAACTAAAATGAGTTTGACACCCCTGCTCTAAGCTGTCTATGCACACTGTGTTACAGTGTAGAACTCTAATCAATTGCGACTCTGGGTCAATGGATAGCATGACTGTTTTTCAATCAGTGGTATTACAGTGTATACACTGTAATACACTGTGTTACAATGTATACAGTGTGTTACAGTGTATACAGTGTATACAGTGTATACACTAATACCACTGTGTTACAATGTGTTACAGTGTATACAGTGTATTACAGTGTATTCAGTGTGTTACAGTGTATACAGTGTATTGCAGTGTATACACTGTAATACCACTGTGTTACAATGTGTTACAATGTGTTACAGTGTATACAGGGTATACAGTGTATTACAGTGTATTACAGTGTATACACTGTAATACCACTGTTACAATGTGTTACAATGTGTTACAGTGTATACAGTGTGTTACAGTGTATACAGTGTGTTACAGTGTGTTACAGTGTATACAGTGTGTTACAGTGTATACACTGTGTTACAATGTGTTACAATGTGTTACAATGTGTTACAGTGTATACAGTGTGTTACAGTGTATACAGTGTGTTACAGTGTATACACTGTTACAATGTGTTACAATGTGTTACAATGTGTTACAGTGTATACAGTGTGTTACAGTGTATACAGTGTGTTACAGTGTGTTACAGTGTATACAGTGTATTACAGTGTATACACTGTGTTACAATGTGTTACAATGTGTTACAATGTGTTACAGTGTATACAGTGTGTTACAGTGTATACAGTGTGTTACAGTGTATACAGTGTGTTACAGTGTGTTACAGTGTATACAGTGTATTACAGTGTATACACTGTGTTACAATGTGTTACAATGTGTTACAGTGTATACAGTGTGTTACAGTGTACACAGTGTATACAATGTGTTACAGTGTATACAGTGTACACAATGTGTTACAGTGTATACAGTGTATTACAGTGTATACACTGTACACAATGTGTTGCAGTGTGTTAGTGTACACAATGTGTTACAGTGTATACAGTGTACACAATGTGTTACAGTGTATACAGTGTATTACAGTGTATACACTGTACACAATGTGTTACAGTGTATACAGTGTACACAATGTGTTACAGTGTATACAGTGTGTTACAGTGTATTGCAGTATACACAATGTGTTACAGTGTATTACAGTGTACACAATGTGTTACAGTGTATTACAGTGTATTCAGTGTTTTACAGTGTGTTACAATGTACAGTGTGTTACAGTGTATACAGTGTGTTACAGTGTGTTACAATGTACACAGTGTATACAGTGTACACAATGTGTTAGTGTGTTACAGTGTATACAGTGTACACAATGTGTTACAGTGTATACAGTGTACACAATGTGTTACAGTGTATACAGTGTACACAATGTGTTACAGTGTGTTACAGTGTACACAATGTGTTACAGTGCATACAGTGTGTTACAGTGTGCATACAGTGTGTTACAGTGTGCATACAGTGTGTTACAGTGCATACAGTGTGTGTGTTTGTTACGTGATGTCGCAGCAGGCGATACAGGGGACATGTCGACTGTTGGTCATAATGAGGTCCAGGGCCACAGAGACTTCATCCTCTGAGGTTGGATGGGACGCACACTTCATGTAGAACTCCTGCACACACACCCAGAATGTAGACACTACATCTCCCAGAATGCCACTGGATGAATTGACGTTACTTTAACACACTGAACGCTGACGGTCCCTTACCGCTTCATTGCCGTGACAACCGTCTGATTGACACAAACCATGGACACGACCTGGGAGGAGGACATCGTCCCAGCAGGACGGACCCTGAGAGAGGACACACATACATCCCCTTCATCTTGGTCCTCATCATCGTGATCCTCATCATCCTTATCTGATCCTCATCATCATCTTGATCCTCATCATCCTTATCTGATCCTCATCATCATCATCATCTTGATCCTCATCATCATCATCATCATCTTGATCCTCATCATCCTTATCTGATCCTCATCATCATCTTGATCCTCATCATCCTTACCTGATCCTCATCATCATCTTGATCCTCATCATCCTTACCTGATCTTCATCATCATCATCATCTTGATCCTCATCATCCTTACCTGATCCTCATCCTCATCATCTTGATCCTCATGACCATCATCATCTTGATCCTCATCATCCTTATCTGATCCTCATCATCACCTTGAGCCTCATCATCCTTACCTGATCCTCATCATCCTTACCTGATCCTCATCATATTGATCCTCATCATCCTTATCTGATCCTCATCATCATCATCTTGATCCTCATCATCCTTATCTGATCCTCATCACCATCATCATCTTGATCCTCATCATCCTTATCTGATCCTCATCATCATCTTGATCCTCATCATCCTTACCTGATCCTCATCATCTTGATCCTCATCATCCTTATCTGATCCTCATCATATTGATCCTCATCATCCTTATCTGATCCTCATCATCATCTTGATCCTCATCATCCTTACCTGATCCTCATCATCTTGATCCTCATCATCCTTATCTGATCCTTATCATCATCTTGATCCTCATCATCCTTACCTGATCCTCATCATCATCATCATCTTGATCCTCATCATTGTTAAATATTCAGTTCATACATACCATACATACCATAATATAATATAATATACCATAATATAATATTTATTAATAACAGGACTCACCCTGCTGGAGAGAGGGCAAGCTCAAATCGCGGCACCGGCACCTGCCGCTTACCTGCTGTGGCATCTCTGGACATGCCACGGCTGTACCGGCATATGCCGCGCCGGTACCGGCATATGCCGCGCCATATGCCGGCATATGCCGCGCCGGTACCGGCATATGCCGCGCCATATGCCGGCATATGCCGCGCCGGTACCGGCATATGCCGCGCCGGCTGTGGCATCTCTGGACATGCCACTGCGAGCTGCCGGGAGCTGCGAGCTGCCGGGAGCTGCGAGCTGCCTTTTCCGATGGCACGTCTCTGGTGGCGGGGCACTTACGAGTTGCCACTCATGTGCCACTAGTTTTTGAGGCAGCTGCCTGTGTTTGAGAGAGTGTTGCCGCAACTTGCTTAAGGTCCTGGAAGGTATATATAATATGTGACAACACATTAAGGCAGGGATAGCCAACACGGTGCCTGCGGGCCCGCAGGGACCACGTGAGTCACCCGCAAGGTAAAGTAAAAGTAAAAAAAAAAAATCTCATTTTTTATCAAAAACGCTTCCATTAAAGATTTGAAAATGACAATATTTAATATAACATTTAAAAACAAAACAAAAATTCGGTATATATGAACTCTGACCATTTCTGAAGTCAATGTTCAATATTGCGCGCATGTCAAACCACTGACTAAACAAACTAAACGGCCATATGTTATTGATCGGCGATCACTTGTAAAGCCTAACAGTTGTCTGCAGGGTCAGCGGAGCACTTTCTCCAAGAGATTCCTCACGCTCCGCTGCAACAAGGACCGTTACAGGAAAACATTCCTGCCTATGGCAATACGACTTTACAATAAGTCACCGCTTGCTAGATCCTCTGTGGATTAATTCATCACTATACATACTTTGCATTTTGCACTACCTATTGTTTACATTTAATTTGCGTAATTAACGAATACACTCTGTGGCTGTAAATATATTTAATTCCAGTTAGTTGTATTCTATTCTTTTGTGTATGTAAGAGACACAAGTATGTTTTTTGTTTAATTAATATTTCAAGAGTGTTTATAATTTAATATTTCAGAATTAGGCTCGCAGTTTAGGAACTACATATAAAATATATTGAAAGATGTTTATATTAACAATGGACGCTCGAGCCAAGGGATATAATGATGTCATGATGGCAGCAGGTGTAAGCAAGAGTTGCATTAGGCATGAGAGCACACAGTTCTTTTACCGTATGACCGCATGTCCGTATGACCGTATGATTGTTTATTAGTTTGTGTGTATAATGTTAGTGTTTTTTGCTGCACAAAATAAAACGAAGAAAAAGGAAAAGAACGGTCTGCTGTCATTCGCGTGAGAAGACTCAATGTGTCGCAGCTCTTTAGCGGCTTAACAAACACACGCCGACGGAACGCCGCTACAGTGTATATTTATATACATATATATATGTATATATATATATATATATATATATATATATATATATATATATATATATATATATATATATATATATACACACACACACACGTCTATATTTTACTTTTATTTGTATATATCTTTCATCCCTGTTGCTTCCTTATATATTCATCTTTTATCTTGTGTGTTTATTTGTATCTTAAAGTTGTACGGCGCTACTATGACAAGAAATTTCCCCTTGGGGATTAATAAAGTATATATCCATCCATCCATACATCCATCTATTTGCAGGTCAAGACAAAGAGCCTGCGGAGCTTCATAAATGACGTTTCTGACTTCGCATATCGAGGCTCTGGAAATATTAACTAAATATAATAACTATATTAACTAATATAACTAAATATTAGTTATTTTTTGAACGGATATAGCTTTACACTTTTTTTTTCCTACCATCATTGTCGTGGAAATTATTGTTAATAATTATTGTGAGGAATGATTAACATTGATATGTGATCAGACAGTGACTTCACATATATTATTATTAATAAAAGGTGATCTGTGCAACTTTGTTGTTCAGGAAGTTTGTATCAAACAAGTAGCCCTTCGTATTATTTTGTACCCTTGAAATAGCTCTTCAAGTGTAAAAATATTGTACATGGATTTATATAAATGTAAAAATATATGTAAGCAAATTGTTCTGTTACTATAACATTAATCCATTTAATTTAGGGTTAAGAAACCCACATTACTCTATGAAAGATCAAACTTAAAACAGAAGAAAATAACAAAGACAACGATTATACGCACGTTATTATGGGGCAGTGGTTCTGAACTGCTTAAGCTAATATTAAATAAATTAAAAAGTCGGGAATGAAGCGAACTATCACAAATAGTCCGGCGTGTAAACTCACGCAAGTAAAGTGTGTTGTGAACGCAGTATTGAGGAGTGTGAGTACGGCACTATGCTGCATTAAAAATTCTCTTCAAAATAAAAGACCCGTAACTCACTGAAAACGGGTCTGACACAAGTGCTCTCTGAGGTGCGCCACGATTTAAAAACTAGTGGCAACTGCTCCGGCACGGCAGCTCGCAGCTCCCGGCAGGTCACGAACCGCCGTGGCATGTCCAGAGATGCCACAGCCGGCGCGGCATATGCCGGCCGGTACCCGCCGTGGCATGCCGGTACCGGCGCGGCATATGCCGGCATATGGCGCGGCATATGCCGGTACAGCCGTGGCATGTCCAGAGATGCCACAGCAGGTAAGCGGCAGGTGCCGGTGCCGCGATTTGAGCTTGCTCCTACTGCCCTGCTGAGCGTCATACATACCATAAAATAATATAATATACCATAATATAATATTTATTAATAACAGGACTCACCCTGCTGAGCGTCATACATACCATAATATAATATAATATAATAATCACCCTGCTGAGCGTCAGCGTCGTTTGTCTGCAGCTTCTGCAACAAACTCTCATCTTTCCCGGTTGGACCGACCGACAGCTCTTACAGTACACAAAGAAAGTACTGCAGGTACCTGTACACACAAGTACACAGTCAGAGTACTAACACTGATTCATAAGGGACTAGGACATGAGTACTGACATACTATACGAGTACTGACATACTGCAGGAGTACTGACATACTACACGAGTACTGACATACTACACGAGTACTGACATACTACACGAGTACTGACATACTGCACGAGTACTGACATACTACACGAGTACTGACATACTACACGAGTACTGACATACTGCACGAGTACTGACATACTGCACGAGTACTGACATACTATACGAGTACTGACATACTGCACGAGTACTGACATACTGCACGAGTACTGACATACTACACGAGTACTGACATACTACACGAGTACTGACATACTGCACGAGTACTGACATACTACACGAGTACTGACATACTACACGAGTACTGACATACTACACGAGTACTGACATACTATACGAGTACTGACATACTGCACGAGTACTGACATACTATACGAGTACTGACATACTGCACGACTACTGACATACTATACGAGTACTGACATACTGCAGGAGTACTGACATACTGCAGGAGTACTGACATACTCAGTTTATTTATCAGACCATTGCCTTATAACTTTTGAGTTTATGCTACCAGATTGTACAGCGTTAGGCAAGAGTTTTTACACCAGATGTCTAACTGACGGTGCTGTTGCCAGATTTAAGGAAGCGATTCCTTCTGTATTTAATTCATTACCATGTCTCAATATAACAGATGACTCCTGTGCTAACTTTACTCCCTCCCAGATTGATCAGCTCGTCGATGGTGCTACTGGCTCACTGAGAGTGACGCTGGACTCGATAGCCCCTCTAAAAAAGAGGATCATTAAGCAAAGGAGGCTCGCTCCATGGTACAACCCTCAGACCCGCATATTGAAGCAAGCATCACGGAAGCTTGAGGGCATATGGCGCTCCAACGGTCTGGAGGAGTCCCGGTTGGTTTGGCGGGATAGTCTGAGAACATATAAGAAGGCCCTCCGTAATGCCAGAGGAGCCTACTACTCATCACTCATAGAGAAAAACAAGAGCAACCCTAGGTTTCTCTTTAGCACTGTGGCCAGGCTGGCTGAGAGTCATAGCTCGGTGGATCTGTGTATTCCTATAGACCTCAGTAGTAATGACTTTATGAACTTCTTCAATGATAAGATTATGGCCATTAGAGACAGGATCGGTGATCTCCTGCCCTCGACTACTGCCGGTCCATCCTCAGGTGGGATGGCCATGGAGGAGGCTGTGGGCCCTGCTGTGCGTCTGGATGGATTTTTTACCATCAACCTCGACCAACTGTCTTCAATGGTTTCTACTTCTAAATCTTCTACCTGTCTCCTAGACCCTGTTCCGACTAAACTGTTTAAAGAAGTTTTACCCTTAATTTGTGCCTCTGTACTAGATATTATCAATGGGTCTTTACTAATGGGTCATGTACCACAGTCTTTTAAAGTAGCTGTAATTAAACCTCTTCTTAAAAAGCCCACCCTGGATCCAGAGGTGTTGGCTAACTACAGACCTATCTCTAACCTTCCCTTCCTCTCTAAGATACTGGAGAAGGTAGTCGCAAACCAGTTGTGTGACTTTTTACATAACAATAGTTTATTTGAGGAGTTTCAGTCAGGATTTAGAAAGCATCATAGCACAGAGACAGCACTAGTGACAATTACTAATGACCTTCTAGTTGCATCAGATAGGGGACTTGTCTCTGTACTGGTCCTGTTAGACCTTAGTGCAGCATTCGACACCATTGACCATGACATCTTATTACAGAGACTAGACCAGTCGATTGGTATTAAAGGTACAGCATTAAGCTGGTTTAAGTCGTATTTATCAGATAGATCTCAGTTTGTATTTGTAAACGATGAGGCCTCGATGACCACCGCCGTTCGTCATGGAGTTCCACAAGGTTCTGTGCTTGGACCAATTTTATTCACCTTATATATGCTTCCCTTAGGCAATATTATCAGAAAACACTCCATAAACTTTCACTGTTATGCCGATGATACTCAACTATATCTGTCAATCAAGCCAGATGAAATCCACCAGGTCGCTAAACTTCAAGCGTGTCTTAAAGACATCAAGACCTGGATGACCTGCAACTTCCTGCTGCTGAACTCTGACAAGACTGAAGTTATTCTACTCGGCCCAGAACACCTCAGAAATCAACTATCTGACGATATGGTTTCCCTGGATGGCATCGCTCTGGCATCCACCACCACCGTAAGGAATCTCGGAGTTATTTTTGACCAGGACCTGTCCTTTGGCTCCCACGTGAAACAGATCTCAAGGACTGCCTTTTTTCACCTACGGAACATCTCAAAGATCCGGCACATCCTGTCTCAAAGCGATGCAGAAACATTGATCCACGCATTTGTTACTTCAAGACTGGATTACTGTAACTCCGTATTATCAGGCTGCTCCGGAAAGTCCCTTGGGTCTCTCCAGCTGATCCAGAATGCTGCAGCTCGTGTACTAACAAGGACTCGGAAGAGAGATCACATTACTCCTGTATTAGCTGCTCTCCACTGGCTTCCTGTAAGATCGAGAATCATATTTAAAATCCTCCTCCTCACCTATAAAGCCTTAACTGATGATGCACCATCATATCTTAAAGAGCTCATAGTGCCATATTACCCCACCAGAGCGTTACGCTCACTGAATGCAGGGTTACTTGTGGTTCCCAGAGTCTTAAAAAGTAGGTTGGGGGCTAGAGCTTTCAGTTATCGGGCTCCTCTTCTGTGGAATCAGCTTCCACTTTCAGTCCGGGGGGCAGACACAGTCACCTCATTTAAGAGTAGACTTAAGACTTTCCTCTTTGATAGCGCTTATACTTAGGGCTGTTTCAGGCTTATAGTTAGGGCTGGCTCAGGTTTGCCCTGGTCCAGCCCCTAGATATGCTGCTATAGGCCTAGACTGCTGGGGGACATCTTAGGATACACTGAGCTCCTCTTCTCTTCCTCTTTCGCTCCTCTTCTCTTCCTCTTTCGCTCCTCTTCTCTTCCTCTTTCACTCCTCCTCTCCTCTTCTTTCTCTCCATCTGGATAAACTATTGTCTCTTCAATGCACATTACTAACTCTACTTTCTTTTTCCATGGATTCATGGCTGCCTGAAACCGGTCCTGCCCCGGTCCTGCCCTGGGTCCTGCCCCCCGGTCCTGCCACCCCCCACCCCCACCCCCCCCCTGCCATGGATCCATGGCTGCCTGGAACTGGTCCTGCCTGCTGCCATGGCCCTGCTGATGGAACCGGCCTGGAACCGGTCCTACCTGCTGCCATGGCCCTTCTGATGCCCCCCTCCTCTCTACCGCCTTCTGCTTCATGGATTATCAGGATCATGGACCATGCCTAATACTCATTATATGAATAATTTCTGTCATATTCATGTAATGTGCTGTAACTACGCTATTCATTCTGGCCACATGACATCTATTGCTTCTGTCCATCCGGGGAGAGGGATCCTCCTCTGTTGCTCTCCCTCAGGTTTCTTCCCTTTTTTCCCTGTGAAAGGGTTTTTACTATCTCTTTAGGGGAGTTTTTCCTGATCCGATGTGAGGTCCCGGGACAGGATGTTATGTTACAGATTGTAAAGCCCTCCGAGGCAAACTTGTATTTGTGATGTTGGGCTATATAAAATAAACTGAATTGAATTGAATACTATACGAGTACTGACATACTGCATAAGTGTTTAAATACTACTGTATTACTAGTAATACAACAGGAGACACTGTGGACTCTTTAACTGACCTTTCAGACCTGCAGCCTGCTCCTCCTCTCTTGCCTGCTCTCCTCCGCCTCCTCCTCCTGCTGCTGCTCCTGCTGCTCCTCCTGCTCCTCCTCCTCCTCCTCCTCCTGCTGCTGCTCCTGCTGCTCCTCCTGCTCCTCCTCCTCCTCCTGCTGCTGCTGCTCCTCCTCCTCCTCCTCCTCCTCCTCCTCCTCTTCCTCCTGTCCCTCCTGCTGCTCCTGCTCCTCCTGCTCCTCCTCCTCCTGCCCCTCCTGCTGCTCCTTCTCCTCCTCCTGCCCCTCCTCCTGCCCCTCCTGCTGCTCCTCCTCCTCCTCCTGCCCCTCCTGCTGCTCCTCCTCCTCCTCCTGCCCCCCCCTCCTCCTCCTCCTCCTCCTCCTCCTCCTCCTCCTCCTCCTCCTCCTCCTGACCCTCCTCCTCCTCCTCCTCCTCCTCCTCCCCCTCCTGCTGCTCTCCCTCCTGCTCCATCACTCCCCTCCAGGATCACGGCCAGGCCAGAGGAGGTGGAGAGGAGGCGGGAGGAGCAGAGGTCCAGCCTGGTCAGACCCTCCCCTCCCTGACTCAAGCGCTCCTGCAGGAGGAGCAGGGAGGAACCTGATGGAGGGAGGAGCACATGGACGGTACTCTGCTCAGGGAGGTCACAGGCCTGGGAGGAGGAGGAGAGGAGATAAAGAGGAGGTGAGGAGAGGAGATAAAGAGGAGAGGAGATGAAGAGGAGGTGAGGAGAGGAGATAAAGAGGAGAGGAGATGAAGAGGAGGTGAGGAGAGGAGATAAAGAGGAGAGGAGATGAAGAGGAGGTGAGGAGAGGAGATAAAGAGGAGAGGAGATGAAGAGGAGGTGAGGAGAGGAGATAAAGAGGAGAGGAGATGAAGAGGAGGTGAGGAGAGGAGATAAAGAGGAGAGGAGATGAAGAGGAGGTGAGGAGAGGAGATAAAGAGGAGAGGAGATGAAGAGGAGGTGAGGAGGCGGTGAGGAGATGAGATAAAGAGGAGATGATATAAAGAGGAGGAGAGGAGAGGAGACAAAGAGGAGGAGAGGAGAGGAGACAAAGAGGAGGTGAGGAGATGAAGTGGAGGTGAGGAGGCGGTGAGGAGATGAGATAAAGAGGAGATGATATAAAGAGGAGGAGAGGAGATGAGACAAAGAGGAGGAGAGGAGATGAAGAGGAGGTGAGGAGGCGGTGAGGCTCTGCTGCTCCTCACCCTCAGAGAGGAGCAGCTCCTCAGCTCCCTGCCAGCGAACAGAACCCTGAGGAGCTCCGGCTGGACTCCGTGTCTCCGGCCCAGCAGCTGCTGCAGCTCCTCCACCCGCGCCTCCTCATGCAGCTCCACGGGGACCGCGGGCCTCAGGTTGAACCTCACCAGCACTGTGGGGGAGGTTAGTGTACTTCTACTGCAGGGGATAATGTACTTCTACTACATGATAATATACTTCTACTGCATGATGATAATGTACTTCTACTGCAGGGGATAATGTACTTCTACTGCATGATAATATACTTCTACTGCATGATGATAATGTACTTCTACTGCAGGGGATAATGTACTTCTACTGCATGATAATATACTTCTACTGCATGATGATAATGTACTTCTACTGCAGGGGATAATGTACTTCTACTGCATGATGATAATGTACTTCTACTGCATGATAATAATGTACTTCTACTGCAGGGGATAATGTACTTCTACTGCATGATAATATACTTCTACTGCATGATGATAATGTACTTCTACTGCAGGGGATAATGTACTTCTACTGCATGATAATATACTTCTACTGCATGATGATAATGTACTTCTACTGCAGGGGATAATGTACTTCTACTGCATGATAATATACTTCTACTGCATGATGATAATGTACTTCTACTGCAGGGGATAATGTACTTCTACTGCATGATAATATACTTCTACTGCATGATGATAATGTACTTCTACTGCAGGGGATAATGTACTTCTACTGCATGATGATAATGTACTTCTACTGCATGATAATATACTTCTACTGCATGATGATAATGTACTTCTACTGCATGATAATATACTTCTACTGCATGATGATAATGTACTTCTACTGCATGATAATATACTTCTACTGCATGATAATATACTTCTACTGCATGATGATAATGTACTTCTACTGCATGATAATGTACTTCTACTGCATGATAATATACTTCTACTGCATGATGATAATGTACTTCTACTGCATGATAATGTACTTCTACTGCATGATGATAATGTACTTCTACTGCATGATAATGTACTTCTACTGCATGATGATAATGTACTTCTACTGCATGATGATAATGTACTTCTACTGCATGATAATGTACTTCTACTGCATGATGATAATGTACTTCTACTGCATGATAATGTACTTCTACTGCATGATGATAATGTACTTCTACTGCATGATGATAATGTACTTCTACTGCATGATGATAATGTACTTCTACTGCATGATGATAATGTACTTCTACTGCATGAAAATGTACTTCTACTGCATGATAATATACTTCTACTGCATGATGATAATGTACTTCTACTGCAGGGTGCTGATAGTACTACGCCCTCCCATCCACATCTGTCAGGCTCCTACCCTTCACCTGTTAACTCCTGCTCCCTTCACCTGTTAACTCCTGCTCCCTTCACCTGTTAACTCCTGCTCCCTACCCTTCACCTGTTACCTCCTGCTCCCTTCACCTGTTACCTCCTGCTCCCTACCCTTCACCTGTTAACTCCTGCTCCCTACCCTTCACCTCCTAACTCCTGCTCCCTACCCTTCACCTGTTAACTCCTGCTCCCTACCCTTCACCTCCTAACTCCTGCTCCCTACCCTTCACCTGTTAACTCCTGCTCCCTACCCTTCACCTCCTAACTCCTGCTCCCTACCCTTCACCTGTTAACTCCTGCTCCCTTCACCTGTTAACTCCTGCTCCCTACCCTTCACCTCCTAACTCCTGCTCCCTACCCTTCACCTGTTACCTCCTGCTCCCTACCCTTCACCTGTTAACTCCTGCTCCCTACCCTTCACCTCCTAACTCCTGCTCCCTACCCTTCACCTGTTACCTCCTGCTCCCTACCCTTCACCTGTTAACTCCTGCTCCCTTCACCTGTTACCTCCTGCTCCCTACCCTTCACCTCCTAACTCCTGCTCCCTACCCTTCACCTGTTACCTCCTGCTCCCTTCACCTGTTACCTCCTGCTCCCTACCCTTCACCTGTTAACTCCTGCTCCCTACCCTTCACCTGTTAACTCCTGCTCCCTACCCTTCACCTGTTACCTCCTGCTCCCTTCACCTGTTACCTCCTGCTCCCTTCACCTGTTACCTCCTGCTCCCTACCCTTCACCTGTTAACTCCTGCTCCCTTCACCTGTTACCTCCTGCTCCCTACCCTTCACCTCCTAACTCCTGCTCCCTACCCTTCACCTGTTAACTCCTGCTCCCTTCACCTGTTAACTCCTGCTCCCTACCCTTCACCTGTTACCTCCTGCTCCCTTCACCTGTTACCTCCTGCTCCCTACCCTTCACCTGTTAACTCCTGCTCCCTTCACCTGTTAACTCCTGCTCCCTTCACCTGTTAACTCCTGCTCCCTACCCTTCACCTGTTACCTCCTGCTCCCTTCACCTGTTACCTCCTGCTCCCTACCCTTCACCTGTTACCTCCTGCTCCCTTCACCTGTTAACTCCTGCTCCCTACCCTTCACCTGTTACCTCCTGCTCCCTTCACCTCCTAACTCCTGCTCCCTACCCTCCACCTGTTACCTCCTGCTCCCTACCCTTCACCTCCTAACTCCTGCTCCCTACCCTTCACCTGTTACCTCCTGTTCCCTACCCTTCACCTCCTAACTCCTGCTCCCTACCCTTCACCTGTTAACTCCTGCTCCCTTCACCTGTTACCTCCTGCTCCCTACCCTTCACCTCCTAACTCCTGCTCCCTACCCTTCACCTCCTAACTCCTGCTCCCTACCCTTCACCTGTTACCTCCTGCTCCCTACCCTTCACCTGTTAACTCCTGCTCCCTACCCTTCACCTGTTACCTCCTGCTCCCTTCACCTGTTACCTCCTGCTCCCTACCCTTCACCTGTTACCTCCTGCTCCCTACCCTTCACCTGTTACCTCCTGCTCCCTTCACCTGTTACCTCCTGCTCCCTTCACCTGTTACCTCCTGCTCCCTACCCTTCACCTGTTACCTCCTGCTCCCTTCACCTGTTACCTCCTGCTCCCTTCACCTGTTACCTCCTGCTCCCTACCCTTCACCTGTTACCTCCTGCTCCCTACCCTTCACCTGTTACCTCCTGCTCCCTACCCTTCACCTGTTACCTCCTGCTCCCTACCCTTCACCTGTTACCTCCTGCTCCCTTCACCTGTTACCTCCTGCTCCCTACCCTTCACCTGTTACCTCCTGCTCCCTACCCTTCACCTGTTACCTCCTGCTCCCTTCACCTGTTACCTCCTGCTCCCTACCCTTCACCTGTTAACTCCTGCTCCCTACCCTTCACCTGTTAACTCCTGCTCCCTTCACCTGTTAACTCCTGCTCCCTTCACCTGTTACCTCCTGCTCCCTTCACCTGTTACCTCCTGCTCCCTACCCTTCACCTGTTACCTCCTGCTCCCTACCCTTCACCTGTTAACTCCTGCTCCCTACCCTTCACCTGTTAACTCCTGCTCCCTACCCTTCACCTGTTAACTCCTGCTCCCTACCCTTCACCTGTTACCTCCTGCTCCCTACCCTTCACCTGTTAACTCCTGCTCCCTACCCTTCACCTCCTAACTCCTGCTCCCTACCCTTCACCTGTTACCTCCTGCTCCCTTCACCTGTTAACTCCTGCTCCCTACCCTTCACCTGTTAACTCCTGCTCCCTTCACCTGTTACCTCCTGCTCCCTACCCTTCACCTGTTACCTCCTGCTCCCTACCCTTCACCTGTTACCTCCTGCTCCCTACCCTTCACCTGTTAACTCCTGCTCCCTACCCTTCACCTGTTACCTCCTGCTCCCTTCACCTGTTACCTCCTGCTCCCTTCACCTGTTACCTCCTGCTCCCTACCCTTCACCTGTTACCTCCTGCTCCCTACCCTTCACCTGTTAACTCCTGCTCCCTACCCTTCACCTGTTACCTCCTGCTCCCTTCACCTGTTACCTCCTGCTCCCTTCACCTGTTACCTCCTGCTCCCTACCCTTCACCTGTTACCTCCTGCTCCCTACCCTTCACCTGTTACCTCCTGCTCCCTACCCTTCACCTGTTACCTCCTGCTCCCTACCCTTCACCTGTTACCTCCTGCTCCCTACCCTTCACCTGTTACCTCCTGCTCCCTTCACCTGTTACCTCCTGCTCCCTACCCTTCACCTGTTACCTCCTGCTCCCTACCCTTCACCTGTTAACTCCTGCTCCCTTCACCTGTTAACTCCTGCTCCCTTCACCTGTTACCTCCTGCTCCCTACCCTTCACCTGTTACCTCCTGCTCCCTACCCTTCACCTGTTACCTCCTGCTCCCTACCCTTCACCTGTTAACTCCTGCTCCCTACCCTTCACCTGTTACCTCCTGCTCCCTTCACCTGTTACCTCCTGCTCCCTTCACCTGTTACCTCCTGCTCCCTACCCTTCACCTGTTACCTCCTGCTCCCTACCCTTCACCTGTTACCTCCTGCTCCCTACCCTTCACCTGTTAACTCCTGCTCCCTACCCTTCACCTGTTACCTCCTGCTCCCTTCACCTGTTACCTCCTGCTCCCTTCACCTGTTACCTCCTGCTCCCTACCCTTCACCTGTTACCTCCTGCTCCCTACCCTTCACCTGTTACCTCCTGCTCCCTACCCTTCACCTGTTACCTCCTGCTCCCTACCCTTCACCTGTTACCTCCTGCTCCCTTCACCTGTTACCTCCTGCTCCCTACCCTTCACCTGTTACCTCCTGCTCCCTACCCTTCACCTGTTACCTCCTGCTCCCTTCACCTGTTACCTCCTGCTCCCTTCACCTGTTACCTCCTGCTCCCTTCACCTGTTACCTCCTGCTCCCTACCCTTCACCTGTTACCTCCTGCTCCCTACCCTTCACCTGTTACCTCCTGCTCCCTACCCTTCACCTGTTACCTCCTGCTCCCTTCACCTGTTACCTCCTGCTCCCTACCCTTCACCTGTTACCTCCTGCTCCCTACCCTTCACCTGTTACCTCCTGCTCCCTACCCTTCACCTGTTACCTCCTGCTCCCTACCCTTCACCTGTTACCTCCTGCTCCCTACCCTTCACCTGTTACCTCCTGCTCCCTTCACCTGTTACCTCCTGCTCCCTTCACCTGTTACCTCCTGCTCCCTACCCTTCACCTGTTACCTCCTGCTCCCTACCCTTCACCTGTTACCTCCTGCTCCCTACCCTTCACCTGTTACCTCCTGCTCCCTTCACCTGTTACCTCCTGCTCCCTTCACCTGTTACCTCCTGCTCCCTACCCTTCACCTGTTACCTCCTGCTCCCTACCCTTCACCTGTTACCTCCTGCTCCCTACCCTTCACCTGTTACCTCCTGCTCCCTACCCTTCACCTGTTACCTCCTGCTCCCTACCCTTCACCTGTTACCTCCTGCTCCCTACCCTTCACCTGTTACCTCCTGCTCCCTACCCTTCACCTGTTACCTCCTGCTCCCTTCACCTGTTACCTCCTGCTCCCTACCCTTCACCTGTTACCTCCTGCTCCCTACCCTTCACCTGTTACCTCCTGCTCCCTACCCTTCACCTGTTAACTCCTGCTCCCTTCACCTGTTACCTCCTGCTCCCTACCCTACACCTGTTACCTCCTGCTCCCTACCCTTCACCTGTTACCTCCTGCTCCCTACCCTTCACCTGTTACCTCAGAATCAGAATCAGCTTTAATGGCCATGTAAATTTGCACATACATGGAATTTGACTCCGGTTTCACTTGCTCTTCGTACTTTTTCCACACACAATATACAAGATAAATATAAAAATATAAAAAGGACATTAAAGACAGTAGTAAAACAACAAAAAAGTGCAGATAGTGCAGATGAAGAGTCTGTTTAACTGTTCCCTACCCTTCACTCATTCCGTTGTAGCTTCTCCAGTTTTCTTTTGTACCAAACATGTTCTGTGCATTAGTTTTTTTGTCTTTCTATTTTAGTTTAGTTTTGTTCTGTTTGTCTGTAAAGCGTCTTTGAGTATTCAGAAAAGCGCTATATAAAATTAAAGTATTAGTATTATTATTACTGCATGATGCTGATAGTACGAGTGTGTAAGAACTGACTTCAAAATAAGAGGACACTTCCGGTGAAGAAAATTTCCAAATGAAAGCTCTTTGAATGGAAATGACCCTAGTTATAAACTACTTCCACTTCATATTAATAGTAGACTACCTCAAGATGTCACCCAGAGACAATCAAGGCATGTTGATGTTTAATTACAAAATAAAAGGCCTTTAAAGTCTCCTTCATGCGCTTACTTCAAATCAATTTATGAGGCAATTATGTCTTTTATGAGGCAATTTAGAGCTTTTATTTTGAAAGTGTCCTCTTATTTTGAAGTCAGTTCTTACACACTCGTACCGTAATGCCTCGTAAAACGCGTCCCGGAGGTCTACGTGCGGGCTGGCCGACCGCAGTGTAGAAGTCGGTAGAACCAACCACACTAGAACCCAGTAGAACTCGGTAGAACCAACCACACTAGAACCCAGTAGAAGTCGGTAGAACCTAGCACACTAGAACCCAGTAGAAGTCGGTAGAACCAACCACACTAGAACCCAGTAGAAGTCGGTAGAACCAACCACACTAGAACCCAGTAGAACTCGGTAGAACCAACCACACTAGAACCCAGTAGAAGTCGGTAGAACCTAGCACACTAGAACCCAGTAGAACTCGGTAGAACCAACCACACTAGAACCCAGTAGAAGTCGGTAGAACCAACCACACTAGAACCCAGTAGAACTCGGTAGAACCAACCACACTAGAACCCAGTAGAAGTCGGTAGAACCAACCACACTAGAACCCAGTAGAACTCGGTAGAACCAACCACACTAGAACCCAGTAGAAGTCGGTAGAACCAACCACACTAGAACCCAGTAGAACTCGGTAGAACCAACCACACTAGAACCCAGTAGAAGTCGGTAGAACCAACCACACTAGAACCCAGTAGAAGTCGGTAGAACCAACCACACTAGAACCCAGTAGAACTCGGTAGAACCAACCACACTAGAACCCAGTAGAAGTCGGTAGAACCTAGCACACTAGAACCCAGTAGAAGTCGGTAGAACCTAGCACACTAGAACCCAGTAGAAGTCGGTAGAACCAACCACACTAGAACCCAGTAGAACTCGGTAGAACCAACCACACTAGAACCCAGTAGAAGTCGGTAGAACCAACCACACTAGAACCCAGTAGAAGTCGGTAGAACCAACCACACTAGAACCCAGTAGAACTCGGTAGAACCAACCACACTAGAACCCAGTAGAAGTCGGTAGAACCTAGCACACTAGAACCCAGTAGAACTCGGTAGAACCAACCACACTAGAACCCAGTAGAAGTCGGTAGAACCTAGCACACTAGAACCCAGTAGAACTCGGTAGAACCAACCACACTAGAACCCAGTAGAAGTCGGTAGAACCAACCACACTAGAACCCAGTAGAAGTCGGTAGAACCTAGCACACTAGAACCCAGTAGAACTCGGTAGAACCAACCACACTAGAACCCAGTAGAAGTCGGTAGAACCTAGCACACTAGAACCCAGTAGAACTCGGTAGAACCAACCACACTAGAACCCAGTAGAACTCGGTAGAACCTAGCACACTAGAACCCAGTAGAAGTCGGTAGAACCAACCACACTAGAACCCAGTAGAACTCGGTAGAACCAACCACACTAGAACCCAGTAGAAGTCGGTAGAACCAACCACACTAGAACCCAGTAGAACTCGGTAGAACCAACCACACTAGAACCCAGTAGAAGTCGGTAGAACCTAGCACACTAGAACCCAGTAGAAGTCGGTAGAACCTAGCACACTAGAACCCAGTAGAACTCGGTAGAACCAACCACACTAGAACCCAGTAGAAGTCGGTAGAACCTAGCACACTAGAACCCAGTAGAAGTCGGTAGAACCAACCACACTAGAACCCAGTAGAAGTCGGTAGAACCAACCACACTAGAACCCAGTAGAAGTCGGTAGAACCTAGCACACTAGAACCCAGTAGAACTCGGTAGAACCAACCACACTAGAACCCAGTAGAAGTCGGTAGAACCTAGCACACTAGAACCCAGTAGAACTCGGTAGAACCAACCACACTAGAACCCAGTAGAAGTCGGTAGAACCAACCACACTAGAACCCAGTAGAACTCGGTAGAACCAACCACACTAGAACCCAGTAGAACTCGGTAGAACCAACCACACTAGAACCCAGTAGAAGTCGGTAGAACCTAGCACACTAGAACCCAGTAGAAGTCGGTAGAACCAACCACACTAGAACCCAGTAGAACTCGGTAGAACCAACCACACTAGAACCCAGTAGAACTCGGTAGAACCAACCACACTAGAACCCAGTAGAAGTCGGTAGAACCAACCACACTAGAACCCAGTAGAACTCGGTAGAACCTAGCACACTAGAACCCAGTAGAACTCGGTAGAACCAACCACACTAGAACCCAGTAGAACTCGGTAGAACCAACCACACTAGAACCCAGTAGAAGTCGGTAGAACCAACCACACTAGAACCCAGTAGAACTCGGTAGAACCAACCACACTAGAACCCAGTAGAAGTCGGTAGAACCAACCACACTAGAACCCAGTAGAAGTCGGTAGAACCAACCACACTAGAACCCAGTAGAACTCGGTAGAACCTAGCAGAGCTCACCTATCATCAGTCACTTCGTCCTTCAACCTTCGTGTTTATGAGTCTGCCGGCCGTGGTGCGCTCTGGGTATTGTAGTCCTACTGCACGCACATACAAGTTACAGACCTGTAATAAAACTACAGAGCGGCCACCCGGAAATGATGTCATGATTGGCAGGAAGTGCATTATATCTATGAATTTTAATAAACTTGTTTTTGGTTTTTCTTTGTGTATCTTTGTGAGGCGGAACACCGGAACATCGGAACCGGGACATCGGAACCGGAACACCAGCGGGTTCCTCTACCTTAACGTGCTGCTTCCGGACCGTGGACCCGGATGGAGCAGCGTCCGGACTGCAGCGTCCTGCAGCGGACTCACAGCGGCGGAACCACGGTGAGACTACCGGGCACAGGACCGTCCAGACCACCGGAGACATGACGGACACACACACACATGTATATATATACACACGTATATATACATGTGTGTGTATGTATGTATGTATATATATATACACACACACACACACACACAGTCAGGTCCATAAATATTTGGACATTGACACATTTTTCATTATTTTGGCTCTGTACACCACAACAATGGAGTTGAAATGAAAGATGTGCTTTAAGTGCAGACTTCCAGCTTTAATCTGAGGGTATTTACATCCAAATCAGGTGAACGGTGTAGGAACTACAACTAATTCAAATGTGGCCACCCTCTTTTTAAGGGACCAAAAGTAATTGGACAATTGGCTGCTCAGCTGTTCCAAGGTCAGGTGTGTGTAATTCCCTCGTTATTTCA
The DNA here is from genome assembly GCA_038501785.1 of Myoxocephalus aenaeus. Classification (NCBI taxonomy): domain Eukaryota; kingdom Metazoa; phylum Chordata; class Actinopteri; order Perciformes; family Cottidae; genus Myoxocephalus; species Myoxocephalus aenaeus. The sequence continues at coordinate 417,013 of JBAMJR010000108.1, forward strand.
TTTACAAGGAGTAGATAAAAGGTCTAGAGTTCATTTCAGGTGTGGTATTTGTGTTTGGAATCTGTTGCGGTCAACTCTCAATATGAAGTCCAAAGAGCTGTCACTATCAGTGAAGCAAGCCATCATTAGGATGAAACATCAAAACAAAACCACCAGAGAGATAGCAAACACATTAGGTGTGGCCAAATCAACTGTTTGGTACATTCTGAAGAAGAAAGAACGCACTGGTGAGCTCAGCAACACCAGAAGACCCGGAAGACCACGGAAGACAACTGTGGTGATGACAGACGAATCATTTCCCTGGTGAAGAAAAACCCCTTCACAACAGTTGTCCAGATCAAGAACACTCTCCAGGAGGTAGGTGCATCTGTGTCAAAGTCCACCATCAAGAGAAGACTTCAGAGTAAATACAGAGGGTTCACCACAAGATGGAAACCATTGGTGAGCCTCAACAACAGGAAGACCAGATTAGAGTTTGCCAAAAAACATCTAAAAGAGCCTGTACAGTTCTGGAAGAACATCCTATGGACAGATGAGACAAAGATCAACTTGTACCAGAATGATGGGAAGAGAAGAGTATGGAGAAGGAAAGGAACTGCTCATGATCCAAAGCATACCACCTCATCAGTGAAGCATGGTGGAGGTAGTGTTGTGGCGTGGGCATGTATGGCTGCCAATGGAACTGGTTCCCTTGGATTTATTGATGATGTGACTGCTGACAAAAGCAGCAGGATGAATTCAGAAGTGTTTGGGGCAATATGATCTGCTCATATTCAGCCAAATGCTTCAGAACTCATTGGACTTCACAGTGCAGATGGACAATGACCCGAAGCATACTGCGAAAGCAACCAAGGAGTTTTTTTAAGGCAAAGAAGTGGAATGTTCTTCAATGACCAAGTCAATCACCTGACCTGAATCCAGTTGAGCATGCATTTCACTTGCTGAAGACCAAGCTGAAGGGAAAATGCCCCAAGAAGCAGCAGGAACCGAAGACGGTTGCAGTAGAGGCCTGCAGAGCATCACCAGGGACCAAACCCAGCGTCTGGTGATGTCTATGGAATCCAGACTTCAGGCTGTCATTGACTGCAAAGGATTTTCAACAAAGTATTAAAAGTGACGATTAGATTTATGATTATATTAATTTGTCCAATTACTTTTGGTCCCTTAAAAACAGATTGTTGTGGTGTACAGAGCCAAAATAATGAAAAATGTGTCAATGTCCAAATATTTATGGACCTGACTGATTATGTGTGTGTGTGTGTGTGTGTGTGTATATATATGTGTGTGTGTGTGTGTGTGTGTGTGTGTGTATATATATATATATATATATATATATATAACACCTTAACCCACATACATACACACTAAACCTAAACTATGTAGGGCTCCTAAAGGGATCCTCTCCTCCTCTGTAAAGCCGATGAGACCCAAGAACCTCATCCTCCCATGTCATTGGAGAACCTCATCATCCCATGTCATTGGAGAACAAACACCAACCTGTGGCCCCTCCCCCTCCCCTGCAGGTGGTAAAGGTGGAGTCAGGTGAGTCAGTCCTGACTCCGTCCCAGATTGCTGAGCTTTACTTCCTGCGTTCCCGTGTTGGAGAGCTGGAGAAAGAGAAGGCGGATCTGTCGGCTGAGAATCAGAGACTGAAGAACACGCTGATCTATGGTGAGTCCACTTCACTGTCACCTGGTCTACCTGTTCCCAGGGGACCAATCAGAGACCACTCGGTTTCCGACAGGAAGTTAGAGAATGAGTTGAGTCACTGAACTTTAGTTTCACTTCCTGTCACTTCTGATTAAACTAATCTGATGTGTTTGATTCTCTGATATTTGATATGATTTGTCTTCCAGAGGTCCCTGGACTCCTGTCCACCATGTGGCAGACGCTGGGCCACGTCAACATTCATCACTCGGCCTCCAGCGACAGGTACGCTCCGTACTCCCATCATCGCCACACAGCGACCAGTCCGGAGGGGGATTTCAGCCCCCAGGCCTCCGTCCAGCAGCTCCAGGAGGAGCTCAGTGCGGACACCTCGGAGTCCTGGGGCCCACTGGGCTCAGAGGACGAGGAGGTGCCAGACCTGGGGCTGGGGAGCCACATGGGAGAAGAGGCGCCGCTCTGCAGCCAGACCGACATGGAGGAGCTGAGGAGGAGCTGCTCCGAGAGCCAGTGTATCGCTGGACACGCTAACGGACAGGTGAGCACACCTCCGGCTTACACCTGGTACTGATCTGGTTTCTGCCGGATCTGATCCGGATTGAAACAGGACGGATTCAATGTGATCTGGTTTTACATTTGTCTGTTAGCGCTTCGTTAACCACTCGTTATCTGTCTATCCAGGTGAGCCAGGTGGAGGTGTACCCTGGCTCTGGTGTTCTCTGTGATGTCCGCTCTTGGCAGGCAGCCAATCAGGCGCCGTCTCCTACAGCAATGGCGCGGATGTTGCTGTTGGGCGTGTTTGATATGAACACCCTGATGAACAGTAACCTGCGAGGGGGGCGGAGCCGGCGGCCGGCCTCCCACTCGCAACGCAGCGCTCTGGATCCGCACAAGATCAACGCCATCTTCAGTAGGTCCTGAACGCCGTCCAGAAGGTTCCCTATATTCTGTCCTTCCTCTCTCACGATCTTCTCTCTGTGTCTCAGATGCCATCTTGGCTCGGTTTCCTCTCGCCAAGAGAGGAGTCATTGGCTCCGGCATCAACTCCAAACTGTCTGAGATCCGATTCCGCTCCCGGAGAGCCAATCCAGACATGAGATTCCTCTGATGGACAGCTGGACGGCTCCGCCTACCTCACCCAAACAAGTCAGAACACAGCAGTCCGAAGCTGCCGAACCGATGAGCATCAGACTGACCGATGTTTAATTAATTAATTCAACCTTTGTTCAGTTCCGTCACTGAGTAACCTACTACACAATGACCACAAAGAGACACTAAACAACCACAAAGAGACACTAAACAACCACAAAGAGACACTAAACAACCACAAAGAGACACTAAACAACCACAAAGAGACTCAAAATAACCACAAAGAGACTCAAAATAACCACAAAGAGACTCAAAATAACCACAAAGAGAAACAAAACAACCACAACGACACTAGACTACCACAAAGAGACACTAAACAACCTCAGAGACTCTAAGCGAGCACAAAGAGACTCAAAACAACCTCAGGGACCCTAAACGACCATGAAGAGACTCAAAACGGCCATCAAAGAGATTTTAAACAACCACAAAGAGACTCAAAACAACCTCAGAGACTGTACACTCTTCCAAGAGACATTTAAAGACCTCAACGAGACTTAAAACTCATTAAAGAGACTCAAAACAACCGGAAAAAAACTCAGACGTTAAACAACCTGAAAGAGAGAGACGTTAAACGACCTCAAAGAGACGTTAAACGACCTCGAAGAGACTCAAAACTCCTTAAAGAGACTCCAAAAAAACTCAAAGCAACCTCAAAACGACCTCAAAGAGACGCTTTGTGTTTTGTGACATGAACATCAGTCCAATAAAGTTTGAATGTGAATCATCTTTGTTTGCTCTTTCTTCTTCTCCGTATGTGTATCTTACTACGTCCTGCAGGTGTGTTATTCAGCTGTATTGAACTTATTGTTTTTTATTTCATACAATGTGATTTTGAGGTTCAGACTTCTGTATGTGTTAGATAGTAAAGAAATTATCCTTTATTAATCCCCTTGGGGGAATTCTTCTCTGGATTTGATCATCCTTGGTTAAGGAGCAGTGTTCTGCCCTGAGAGGAGCAGCTGGGGGTTCAGTGTCTCAGGGACATGAGACATGTGAGCTATGGGGGACTGGGGATCGAGCCGGCGACCTTGTGGTCACGGGACGACCACTCATCCCCCTGCGCTACAGCCACCCCACTAGTAGATGATCTCACACACACAATGCCTCCTCCTCATCAACATCTCCTGTGACTGGAGAGGAAATATACCATCACCATTAAACCAGCTGCAGTTGACTGAATCCTCCATCAGGGGGAGCTACCTCCTAACTTTACCTCCACTGGTTTTTAATAAAATAACGCGTGACTCATTATTCATATCTGCTGTTGATGTTCAATGAAACATGAAATTAAGCTGAAGTGATATATATATGTTAATATCTGTGACGAGGTCATCAGATCTGAGGAAGAGGAGGAGGAGGAGGAGGAGCTGGTGAAATGGAGCAGCTCTCTTCAGTCGATCAGACGCTAAGGAGTTTGTGGAGGTTCAGATGCTATGACTTACTGCTGCTTGAATCATCGGTTCTGATCCTCCTCCTCTCAGACAGGAGGAGGAGGAGGAGGAAGATGATGTATTGCTGCTGCTCAGTCTCAGATTCAACGACGAGAAGAACCAAACCAGAAGTTAAACAGATCCACGGATGTGATTCATTCTGACATTTTATTTAGTGAAGAAGAGCTGAATGTTCAATGCTGAAATCTGGTGAGTTTTTTAAATGAGATGTTAAATGTTACTGTTTGTATGTCTGTTCTGGTGGCACAGGACAATATTTCTAGTTGAACTATAAAATATACAACAATCCAGTCCAGTAGGTCACTGGAACAGATTTAACACCATTTGTATTTCATTCAAGCACTGAAGAGAATTATTTACTATTAAGAAGATGAAAACGGGAAGCTGATTTGATGGAACAGCTTCTGTCTGGAAGCAGATTTTAACAAAAACAACAAGAGGTCGGCAAACAACAGGAGCTCTGCAAACAACAGGAGGTCTGCAAACAACAGGTCTGCAAACAACAAGAGGTCTGCAAACAATAGGAGGTCTGCAAACAATAGGAGGTCTGTTATGTCTGTGATTTTAAACTACAGAATATTAAGTTTATAAACAGTCTGTGATTTTGAACTACAGAAGATGAGGTTTGAAAGCAGACGCTGCACTCTGAACGTCGGCGGCCGCAGGTTCTCCTTCCCGATGGAGCTGATGAAGCGCCTCCCTCTCAAGAGGCTGAGCCGGCTGCATGGCTGCGTGTCGGAGAGTGAGCTGCTGGAGCTCTGTGACGACTACGACCGCGACAGGAACGAGTTTTTCTTCGACCGGCACTCGGAGGCCTTCAGCTTCATCATGCTGTACGTGCAGCACGGGAAGCTGCGCTTGGTGCCGCACATGTGCGAGCTGTCCTTCTATAACGAGATGTTGTACTGGGGCCTGGAGAGCTCTGATCTGCAGCCATGCTGCCAGCGACGCCTCGATGACCGCATGTCCGACTGCTTCGTCCACTTCTTCCCGGAGGAGGGCCAGCGGGGCCCTGAAGAGCCGCAGAGCCACTGGCTGGAGAGGATCAGGAGGATGTTCGAGGAGCCCACGTCCTCACTCGTAGCGCAACTCCTCGCCTCTGTTTCAATGCTGTTTGTGGTCATCTCCATGGTGATGCTGTGTGCAAGCACCTTACCGGATTGGAAAAACCCAGAGACCCTGGAACAGCACAGGTAGGACATGTCTGAGACCACCTGACAACATAGGGGAACCTAGAGCATCATAGACCAGCACAGGTAGGACATGTCTGAGACCACCTGACAACATAGGGGAACCTAGAGCATCATAGACCAGCACAGGTAGGACATGTCTGAGACCACCTGACAACATAGGGGAACCTAGAGCATCATAGACCAGCACAGGTAGGACATGTCTGAGACCACCTGACAACATAGGGGAACCTAGAGCATCATAGACCAGCACAGGTAGGACATGTCTGAGACCACCTGAGGACATAGGGGAATCTAGAGCATCACATACCAGCACAGGTAGGACATGTCTGAGACCACCTGATGACATAGGGAACCTAGAGCATCACAGACCAGCACAGGTAGGACATGTCTGAGACCACCTGATGACATAGGGAACCCTAGAGCATCACAGACCAGCACAGGTAGGTCATGTCTGAGACCACCTGAGGACATAGGGAACCCTAGAGCATCACAGACCAGCACAGGTAGGTCATGTCTGAGACCACCTGAGGACATAGGGAACCCTAGAGCCTCACAGACCAGCACAAACCTGAGGACATAGGGGAACCTAGAGCATCACAGACCAGCACAAACCTGAGGACATAGGGGAACCTAGAGCATCACAGACCAGCACAGGTAGGACATGTCTGAGACCACCTGATGACATAGGGAACCCTAGAGCATCGCAGACCAGCACAGGTAGGACATGTCTGAGACCACCTGAGGACATAGGGAACCCTAGAGCCTCACAGACCAGCACAGGTAGGACATGTCTCCCTTCTCTCTGATTGGTCCTCTCTCTCCTCTCTCTGATTGGTTCTCTCTCCTGACTGGTCCTCTTTCTATCTGATTGGTTCTCTCTCTCTCCCCTTTCTCTGATTGGTCCTCTCTAACCTCTCACTGATTGGTTCTCTCTCTCTCTCTGATTGGCCCTCTCCTCTTTCTGATTGGTTCTCTCTCTCCACTTTTCTCTGATTGGTTCTCTCTCTCCACTTTCTCTCTCTATCTGATTGGTTCTCTCTCTGCCCTTTCTCTGATTAGTCCTCTCTCTCTGATTGGTTCTCTCTCTCTCTCTCTCTCTGATTGGTTCTCTCTCTCCACTTTTCTCTGATTGGTTCTCTCTCTCCACTTTCTCTCTCTATCTGATTGGTTCTCTCTCTGCCCTTTCTCTGATTAGTCCTCTCTCTCTGATTGGTTCTCTCTCTCTCTCTCTCTCTCTGATTGGTCCGCTCCTCTTTCTGATTGGTTCTCTCTCTCCACCTTCTCTGATTGGTCATCTCTCTCTGATTGGTCATCTCTCTCTGATTGGTCTTCTCTTCTCTGTGATTGCTTCTCTTATTGGTTCTCTCTCCTCTCTCTGATTAGTTATCTCTTTCTCTCTCTCTCTCTCTCTCTTATTGGTTCTCTCTCCTCTCTCTGATTAGTTATCTCTTTATCTCTCTCTCTCTCTCTCTCTTATTGATTCTCTCTCCTCTCTCTGATTAGTTATCGCTCTCTCTCTCTCTCTCTCTCTGATTAGTTCTCTCTCCTCTCTCTCTGATTGGTCGTCCTCCCTGCAGGATCATTGAGGCAGTGTGTATCGGTTGGTTCACGGCAGAGTGCATCGTCCGTTTCCTGGTGTCTCTGGATAAATGGGAGTTTGTCCGGCGTCCTCTGAACATCATCGACCTGCTGGCCATCACGCCGTACTACGTCTCGGTGACTGTGACCATCTTGACCGGGGAGAACTCCCAGCTTCAGCGGGCAGGCGTCACGCTGCGCGTCCTGCGCGTCCTGCGGATCTTCTGGGTGATCAAACTGGCGCGTCACTTCGTGGGCCTGCAGACGCTTGGCCTGACGCTGCGGCGCTGCTATCGCGAGATGGTGATGCTGCTGGTCTTCATCGCCGTGGCCATGGCCATCTTCAGCGCGCTGGCCCAGCTGCTGGAGCACGGCTTGGCCCTGGAGGCCGGGAACCAGGACTACGCCAGCATCCCCGCTGCCTGCTGGTGGGTAATCATCTCCATGACCACAGTGGGCTACGGGGACATGTATCCGGTGACAGTGGCGGGCCGCGTGCTAGGCGGCATCTGCGTGGTGAGCGGCATTGTGCTGCTGGCGCTGCCCATCACCTTCATCTACCACAGCTTCCTCCAGTGCTATCACGAGCTCCGAGTACGCTCGGCCCGCTGCGGCCACAGCCTGTCCAAAGAATTCATCAACTGACCTAGACTCGGGTTACTAACCCCTCTGTAGACTCAGGTTACTAACCCCTCTGAAGACTCTGGTTACTAACCCCTCTGTAGACTCTGGTTACTAACCCCTCTGTAGACTCTGGTTACTAACCCCTCTGTAGACTCTGGTTACTAACCCCTCTGTAGACTCAGGTTACTAACCCCTCTGAAGACTCTGGTTACTAACCCCTCTGTAGACTCTGGTTACTAACCCCTCTGTAGACTCTGGTTACTAACCCCTCTGTAGACTCTGGTTACTAACCCCTCTGTAGACTCAGGTTACTAACCCCTCTGTAGACTCTGGTTACTAACCCCTCTGTAGACTCTGGTTACTAACCCCTCTGTAGACTCTGGTTACTAACCCCTCTGTAGACTCTGGTTACTAACCCCTCTGTAGACTCAGGTTACTAACCCCTCTGTAGACTCTGGTTACTAACCCCTCTGTAGACTCAGGTTACTAACCCCTCTGAAGACTCTGGTTACTAACCCCTCTGTAGACTCTGGTTACTAACCCCTCTGAAGACTCTGGTTACTAACCCCTCTGTAGACTCTGGTTACTAACCCCTCTGTAGACTCTGGTTACTAACCCCTCTGTAGACTCAGGTTACTAACCCCTCTGAAGACTCTGGTTACTAACCCCTCTGTAGACTCAGGTTACTAACCCCTCTGTAGACTCTGGTTACTAACCCCTCTGAAGACTCTGGTTACTAACCCCTCTGTAGACTCTGGTTACTAACCCCTCTGTAGACTCTGGTTACTAACCCCTCTGTAGACTCTGGTTACTAACCCCTCTGTAGACTCAGGTTACTAACCCCTCTGAAGACTCTGGTTACTAACCCCTCTGTAGACTCAGGTTACTAACCCCTCTGAAGACTCAGGTTACTAAACCCTCTGTAGACTCGGGTTACTAACCCCTCTGTAGACTCGGGTTACTAACCCCTCTGAAGACTCAGGTTACTAACCCCTCTGTAGACTCGGGTTACTAACCCCTCTGTAGACTCTGGTTACTAACCCCTCTGAAGACTCAGGTTACTAACCCCTCTGAAGACTCTGGTTACTAACCCCTCTGTAGACTCAGGTTACTAACCCCTCTGTAGACTCTGGTTACTAACCCCTCTGTAGACTCTGGTTACTAACCCCTCTGAAGACTCTGGTTACTAACCCCTCTGTAGACTCGGGTTACTAACCCCTCTGAAGACTCAGGTTACTAACCCCTCTGTAGACTCGGGTTACTAACCCCTCTGTAGACTCTGGTTACTAACCCCTCTGAAGACTCAGGTTACTAACCCCATTGTAGACTTGGGTTACTAAAACCATTGTAGACTTGGGTTACTAACCCTTCTGAAGACTCAGGTTACTAAACCCTCTGTAGACTCGGGTTACAAACCCATAACCCTTCATGACTTCTTATACTTTCCTTTGAGGGTAAAATCAGTGGATACTGTCCACTGTTTCCACGGCAACAGCAGAGAGGAAGTTGAAGTGTCGGGATGGTGGAGCTGCTGAGGTGTGAATCATCTCACTGGACACGCTTCTTCTTCTGTGGTGTGAAATACGGCAGCTTTTAAATTAAAGACTCTCTGTTAACCTGTAACCAGTCACCACTTTATTTCTTTCCTCTTTGACATTGTCTCAAAGGATGAGACATTTCTTGTTGCTCAAAGACATACAGAAATATTCATGTATTATATTGATGTTGTTTTCAGGTGACGTACCGTGACGCTTGTCACGTAACGTACCGTTACTCGTGTCGTGACGTACTGCAGACTACGGCTGCAGACTAAAATTACAAAAATCCAGTTTCTCACTTTTTCGTTTTTTCTCTGTTAAGGAACCATGTGACCTCACAGCGTGTCCTCGTTAAGACATGCAGGCTGTTGTCACGGTTACAACATTCATTCATATTGATTGTGCATAACTTTATCAATAATATTCATTAATGCTAATGCATGCTAATTAACATAACTAATAAATTAGGTCATCGGCCAGCTGTTTCATTAATAAAATAAACAACAAGTTGTATCAACAGAAGATTCTAGAGGTCACATGACGTGTTCTTGTCTTTGCTCTGATTGGTCGGTGTCTTCTGTCCCAGACTGACAGGATTAATTATGCAGTATTTATATCATAACTTTGTGAGTTATATATTGTTTATATATATATATATATATATATATGTATAAATATTATATTATTATATATAATGTATAAATATTATATATATATAATAGCAAAATGCCGTTTATATATATATATATATATATATTATATTTATATATACATATATGTATAAATATTATATATACATGTATAAAATAAGTATAATATACTGTATACATACACATTATATTTTACATATGTAATATAATTATAACTGATTATTTATCAAGCAGTACAGGGCAGCAAAATGCCGTTTATATATACATATATGTATAAATATTATATATGTATAAAATAAGTATAATATACTGTATACATACACATATTATATTTTATAATATAACTATAACTGATTATTTATCCACCAGTAGAGGGCAGCATAGCGCCGCCGCACCGTCTCGTCGGCCGGAACCAAAGAAGAAGACGAAGAAGAAGAATGTTTTGTTTCTTCCGGAAGCAGCAGAAGAAGAAGTCCGCCTCCGTAGGGTGTGTTAGCTCTACTTTAATCTTTCAGTGTGTTGATCAACACATACATATACACGTTTACCGGTTGTGTGTATATATATATTTATATGTGTATATATATATACACACACGAGTTCATGAGGATCTGAGGTCTGACGGTAAGAGCCGCTTCCTGTTCACGGGGTAGGATTCGTATGGACGTACGGAAGTTAACCCAAACCCGGACTTATATATCTATATATATATATATGTTGTATATATGTAGAATATATATATATATATATATATATATATATATGTAGAAGATATATATATATATATATATATATATATATATTCTACATATATACAACATATATATATATATATATATATATATATATATGTAGAAGATATATATATATATATATATATATATATATATATATATATATATATATATATATATTCTACATATATACAACATATATATATATATATATATATATATATATATAAGTCCGGTTAGGGTTAACCCTAAGATATAACAGTATATATGTAAAAGATATAACAGTATATATGTAGAGTATATAACAGTATATATGTAAAAGATATAACAGTATATATGTAAAGTATATAACAGTATATATGTAAAAGATATAACAGTATATATGTAGAGTATATAACAGTATATATGTAGAGTATATAACAGTATATATGTAAAAGATATAACAGTATATATGTAGAGTATATAACAGTATATATGTAAAAGATATAACAGTATATATGTAGAGTATATAACAGTATATATGTAAAAGATATAACAGAATATATGTAGAAGATATAACAGGATATATGTTGAGTATATAACAGTATATATCTAGAAGATATATATGTATATATGTAGAGTATATAACAGGATATATGTAGAGTATACAGTATATCAGTATATATGTAAAAGATATAACAGAATATATGTAGAAGATATAACAGGATATATGTTGAGTATATAACAGTATATATCTAGAAGATATATATGTATATATGTAGAGTATATAACAGGATATATGTAGAGTATACAGTATATCAGTATATATGTAGAAGATATAACAATATATATGTTGAAGATATATATGTATATATGTTGAAGATATAACAGGATATATGTAGAGTATATAACAGTATATAAATATATATGTGTGTGTGTGTGTGTGTGTGTGTGTGTGTGTGTGTGTGTGTGTGTGTGTGTGTGTGTGTGTGTGTGTGTGTAGACCCCTATATAACCATTATTTTTCATTGGCAGATGCACTACTATCGATATGAGAGCGCTGAGGTGAGCTGCTGCTACAAGTACCTCATGTTCAGCTACAACATCATCTTCTGGGTGAGTTACCTGAACTACACACACACACACACACACACACACACACACACACACACACACACACACACACACACACACACACACTCACACAAAGGGTGTTAAAGGGACTAATCGCTGATGTGTCTTTGTGTTCCAGCTGGCTGGAGTTGCCTTTATTGCAGTTGGTTTCTGGGCATGGAGTGAAAAGGTGAAGAAACCGTTTTTTTATATTAACCAAAGAGTAAATAAAACAGAATAGTTCTCTTCATAAACTGGTGTGTTGTGGATTACAGGGAGTCCTGTTGGATCTGACCCAGGTGACCCGGCTGCATGGTTTCGACCCAGTTTGGTTGGTCCTGGTGGTTGGCGGAGTCACCTTCATCCTGGGCTTTGCCGGCTGTGTGGGAGCTCTGAGGGAAAACATCTGTCTGCTAAAGTTTGTACGTTAAAAACGTCCATCTGCTGAAGTCTGAACGCTAAAAACGTCCATCTGCTAAATTTTGTGTGTTTAAAAACGTCGGTCTGCTGAAGTCTGAACGTTAAAAACATCCGTCTGCTGAAGTTTGTACGTTTAAAAAAAATGTCCGTTTGCTGAAGTTTGTGTGTCTTCGTTAGTTTTCTGGCGTGATCGGCTTCATCTTCATCCTGGAGCTGACTGCTGCGGTGCTGGCGGTGGTTTTTCAGAGTCAGGTCAGAGAGTGGATCAACGACTTCTTCTTGGCAAGCGTCAAAGGGTACCGAGACGACATCGACCTGCAGAACCTCATTGACTCTCTGCAGAGGATGGTAAACTCTCACTGAGTTCAACCTTTATTATCTGGTTCTTTAACAGAACCACTGCTGTAGAGCTTAGGAACCCTTAGTTCAACCTTTATTATCTGGTTCTTTAACAGAACCACTGCTGTAGAGCTTAGGAACCTTTAGTTAAACCTTTATTATCTTGTTCTTTAACAGAACCACTGCTGTGGAGCTCAGGATCCTAACGACTGGGATCTAAACGTCTATTTTAGCTGCAACGGAACCCATCTCAGCAGAGAGAAGTGCGGCGTTCCTTTTTCCTGCTGCATCACTGATCCTGCTGTGAGTTCATCTCTGATAAATATACTATATATACAGTCAGGTCCATAAATATTTGGACATTGACACATTTTTCATTATTTTGGCTCTGTACACCACAACAATGGAGTTGAAATGAAAGATGTGCTTTAAGTGCAGACTTCCAGCTTTAATCTGAGGGTATTTACATCCAAATCAGGTGAACGGTGTAGGAACTACAACAAATTCAAATGTGGCCACCCTCTTTTTAAGGGACCAAAAGTAATTGGACAATTGGCTGCTCAGCTGTTCCAAGGTCAGGTGTGTGTAATTCCCTCGTTATTTCATTTACAAGGAGTAGATAAAAGGTCTAGAGTTCATTTCAGGTGTGGTATTTGTGTTTGGAATCTGTTGCGGTCAACTCTCAATATGAAGTCCAAAGAGCTGTCACTATCAGTGAAGCAAGCCATCATTAGGATGAAACATCGAAACAAAACCATCAGAGACATAGCAAACACATTAGGTGTGGCCAAATCAACTGTTTGGTACATTCTGAAGAAGAAAGAACGCACTGGTGAGCTCAGCAACACCAGAAGACCCGGAAGACCACGGAAGACAACTGTGGTGATGACAGAAGAATCATTTCCCTGGTGAAGAACCCCTTCACAACAGTTGTCCAGATCAAGAACACTCTCCAGGAGGTAGGTGCATCTGTGTCAAAGTCCACCATCAAGAGAAGACTTCAGAGTAAATACAGAGGGTTCACCACAAGATGGAAACCATTGGTGAGCCTCAACAACAGGAAGACCAGATTAGAGTTTGCCAAAAAACATCTAAAAGAGCCTGTACAGTTCTGGAAGAACATCCTATGGACAGATGAGACAAAGATCAACTTGTACCAGAATGATGGGAAGAGAAGAGTATGGAGAAGGAAAGGAACTGCTCATGATCCAAAGCATAGCACCTCATCAGTGAAGCATGGTGGAGGTAGTGTTATGGCGTGGGCATGTATGGCTGCCAATGGAACTGGTTCCCTTGGATTTATTGATGATGTGACTGCTGACAAAAGCAGCAGGATGAATTCAGAAGCGTTTGGGGTAATATGATCTGCTCATATTCAGCCAAATGCTTCAGAACTCATTGGACTTCACAGTGCAGATGGACAATGACCCGAAGCATACCGCGAAAGCAACCAAGGAGTTTTTTAAGGCAAAGAAGTGGAATGTTCTTCAATGACCAAGTCAATCACCTGACCTGAATCCAATGGAGCATGCATTTCACTTGCTGAAGACCAAACTGAAGGGAAAATGTCCCAAGAAGCAGCAGGAAGTGAAGACGGTTGCAGTAGAGGCCTGCAGAGCATCACCAGGGACCAAACCCAGCGTCTGGTGATGTCTATGGAATCCAGACTTCAGGCTGTCATTGACTGCAAAGGATTTTCAACAAAGTATTAAAAGTGACAATTAGATTTATGATTATATTAATTTGTCCAATTACTTTTGGTCCCTTAAAAACAGATTGTTGTGGTGTACAGAGCCAAAATAATGAAAAATGTGTCGATGTCCAAATATTTATGGACCTGACTGTGTGTGTGTATATATATATATATATATATATATATATATATATATATATATATATATATATATATATATATATATATATATATATATATATATATATCTATAACATAATAATGGATTCATTTAGAACCTTTAAACCTGATTCAGTCTCAGGGAAGTGACAGATTGTTTGTTTCAGGACTCGGTGCTGAACACTCAGTGTGGATACGACGTGAGGAGACCGAAGGTGAGATCACTTCCTGTTCTTTAAATGTACTTCCTGTCTGGACAGGCAAGGCCAGCATGTCGGTGTGGGCCGTCTCTACACGGGATCCAGGTTCACCATTACAGAGGGTTAGAACCTGTGAGAGGAGGTGCTGAAGATGAGCAGTCAGGAACACGTCACTAACGGGGAACCATGGTGACAGAACCATGAACACTCGTGTTGGAGGGGCGTAACCAAGATAACAAGACACATTATCCTTCTGTCCCTTTCTGAATCTATCTCGTGTGACCAATACACCTTAAAGGACACTGGGTCCTTCTCTGGTCTCCTGGTAGCTAGCTTGTAGTTTCCGCCGTGAGGAACAGAAACAGAACTATTCCTATCTGGGTTCTACTCGGTTCTGTATTCATGAGAGGAACTCTGTGTCCGACTAGCTAGCTACCAAAACATGATGTGTCCTGCCTGCTGCTGCTGTGAGCGGGACTTTGTTAGAACCTGCTCTGTAACGTTCCGTGGTTCCTGCACAGACGGAGTGGACTGATCACATCTACACTAAAGGCTGCATCGCTGCGCTGGAGGACTGGTTACCTGGAAACCTCTACACCGTGGCCATCGTCTTCATCGTCATCTCGCTGCTGCAGGTTAGAGTTCTGCTTTATTATGTTGTTCAGATCTCAGAGTCAGAGTTCTGTACCTGATGTGTCTCTACCTGTTATCAGATGGTGGGGATTTACCTGGCCAGGACTCTGATTTCGGACATCCAGAAGGTCAATTTCAGCTACTGAAGCCACACCCACACGAGGCCTCCGCCAGGTGGACCTAGTTTCTTCAGATGTGCCTTCTTCTTCTTCTTCTTCTTCTTCTTCTTCTTCTTCTTCTTCTTCTTCTTCTTCTTCAGTAACTCTGCTGCACCTGCCTTTACTTCCTGTCACCAGTCAGGTGATCTACTGATGGCTACTGAAATCATGGCCTCCTTTTTGAATGTCATGAATCTGTCTTTGGGCCTTTTGATGATGTCGTGTCCGTCTGCACCAGACTGCCTTCACCTTCCTGCCACTTAAGAATCAACCGCAGCTTACTGTTCAGTGCCTCCATCATCATCATCATCATCATCATCATCATCATCATCTTTAGGTTGACTCCTGCATCCTCTTCATCATCATCATCTTTAGGTTGACTCCTTCATCCTCTTCATCATCATCTTCAGGTTGAACTCAGGTCTTTTGTGGGTCCTGAAATTATTCAGTTTCCTGTGATTCACTGGAGAAAAAGAAAAATGTCACTAATTGAACCCAACATTGAAACGTGTCTTTTAGAGGCGGGGCCATCGGCTCTAGCTCTCCCATTGGATAACTAAAGGTTCGGCCCAAAGAAGAACAGCCGTTAGCTTGCAAACAAACTAAACTCACTGAGGTTTCTTCGTGACGAGTAAAGGTTCCATGGCGAGTGCAGAGGGTTCTCGGTTCTACTCCCATTCTATTTCCACAGTTCAGACGGTCACATACTGAACACAGTCAGAAACCACAGAGGAAGAACCTGAGTTCACCTGAAGGTCATGTGACCATGTGTTTGATTGAATATGAAGACTTTTTGGATTCTGGAGCTTTGAGTGACTAAGGTTTTTGTTTGAATGTTTTGTGTGAATAAACATTTTTGAGATGTTTGAGCCAATTAGAACAAACCAGAGCAAATTATGAATTGTTTGAAATTTCTGCTTTAATTGATTTCCTGTTCATAAATTGATGGTTTAATGATTTAATTGTAGTTTTTGTGTTTGAGTTTTATTCTGATGGGATATCTTTTTGATATATATATAAAAGTGCAGTTTTTTATGTCTTTTTATACTTGTAATAAAAATGAAGTTTGGTTGGAGGGTTTCACTGTTAATGGAGGAAAGGTTTTGACCTGATGAAGGTTAAACTGTTAATTCATAACGAGGAGCAAAGTTATTTAAAACCTTTGTGTTTATAGACTATTTTCTATATTTTCAGTCTTCTAAACAGTCTATAGTTTCAGTCTTCTTCTAAACAGTCTAGTTTCAGTCTTCTAAACAGTCTATATTTTCAGTCTTCTAAACAGTCTATATTTTCAGTCTTCTAAACAGTCTATAGTTTCAGTCTTCTAAACAGTCTATAGTTTCAGTCTTCTTCTAAACAGTCTATAGTTTCAGTCTTCTTCTAAACAGTCTAGTTTCAGTAGTTTCAGTCTTCTAAACAGTCTATATTTTCAGTCTTCTAAACAGTCTATATTTTCAGTCTTCTAAACAGTCAATAGTTTCAGTCTTCTTCTAAACAGTCTATATTTTCAGTCTTCTAAACAGTCAATAGTTTCAGTCTTCTAAACAGTCTATAGTTTCAGTCTTCTTCTAAACAGTCTAGTTTCAGTCTTCTAAACAGTCTATATTTTCAGTCTTCTAAACAGTCTATATTTTCAGTCTTCTAAACAGTCTAGTTTCAGTCTTCTAAACAGTCTATAGTTTCAGTCTTCTTCTAAACAGTCTATAGTTTCAGTCTTCTAAACAGTCAATAGTTTCAGTCTCCTAAACAGTCAATAGTTTCAGTCTTCTAAACAGTCTAGTTTCAGTCTTCTAAACAGTCTATAGTTTCAGTAGTTTCAGTCTTCTTCTAAACAGTCTATAGTTTCAGTAGTTTCAGTCTTCTAAACAGTCTATAGTTTCAGTCTTCTTCTAAACAGTCTATAGTTTCAGTCTTCTAAACAGTCTATAGTTTAAGTAGTTTCAGTCTTCTAAACAGTCTACAGTTTCAGTCTTCTAAACAGTCTATAGTTTCAGTCTTCTAAACAGTCTATAGTTTCAGTAGTTTCAGTCTTCTAAACAGTCTACAGTTTCAGTCTTCTAAACAGTCTATAGTTTCAGTCTTCTAAACAGTCTATAGTTTCAGTCTTCTAAACAGTCTACAGTTTCAGTCTTCTAAACAGTCTATAGTTTGTCTTCTAAACAGTCTATAGTTTCAGTCTTCTAAACAGTCTACAGTTTCAGTCTTCTAAACAGTCTATAGTTTCAGTAGTTTCAGTCTTCTAAACAGTCTATAGTTTCAGTCTTCTAAACAGTCTATAGTTTCAGTAGTTTCAGTCTTCTAAACAGTCTATAGTTTCAGTCTTCTAAACAGTCTATAGTTTCAGTAGTTTCAGTCTTCTAAACAGTCTATAGTTTCAGTCTTCTAAACAGTCTATAGTTTCAGTAGTTTCAGTCTTCTAAACAGTCTATAGTTTCAGTCTTATAAACAGTCTATCTATTGTAAGGGTACATTTTATTTGCTTAGGAGTATTTTATATTCTCATAAAAGTAACGAGCCATGTGTGATGTCTTTGAATAACAAAGGAAAGTGTTTTGCTCCAAAGGAACCGCAGACCGGATGCGTCCCCCGGTCATGTGACCTCTCTGTGCCAGGACCGGATGCGACCCCGGTCATGTGACCTGTTAGTTGGGTGTGACTTCAGTCTGGAGGTCTCCCCTCCACAGAGAAGCTTCTTCCGCCTGTTAGTGTTGTGGTGCCGCTGAGTGACCACCGCGCGGCGCTGCAGCGCAACATCTGCGGTGAAGACACTGAAACTTGGGCTGCAGTCAAATAGTCAAAACATACCTCCTAACGTCTAACCCTAAGGACTTCTCCTTGACCTCTGTGGAAAACGTCACGGGGTCAAGGAAAGATGGGAAGGAGACTTCATGAGGAGTTAGGAGAAGACAATCGCGTGTTTAGAGGATCAGACTTTCACTAACAACGTAGTTATGACGCGACGGCAGCAGATGTAGTGACGTCAGTCTGCAGCGGAGAAACTGCAGAAGCAGAGTTGTAGTCTTACACCCTTCTCTGCATTCCCTTTAGGGCAGCTGCCCACCTTTAACTCTATAGAGACTGTGTCTGTCCCACGGCCACTTAAACTAATTAAAAGTAACCAGAAGAGGAGTTATAGAAAATAACCTCATAAAGGTTAACACCACTATTGCAACAGTGCAACGCAATAGGATAATTAAATGTGGACTCCTAAATATTAGATCTTTGTCTTCTAAAGCTGTATTAGTAAATGAATTAATATCAGACAATGATATTGATGTGTTCTGTCTTACTGAAACCTGGCTGAGGCATGAGGAATATGTCAGCCTAAATGAATCTACTCCAAGTCATGTTAAGGAGCTCATAGTACCATATTACCCCACTAGAGAGCTTATAGTACCATATTACCCCACTAGAGAACTCATAGTACCATATTACCCCACTAGAGAGCTTATAGTACCATATTACCCCACTAGAGCTTATAGTACCATATTACCCCACTAGAGCTCATAGTACCATATTACCCCACTAGAGCTCATAGTACCATATTACCCCACTAGAGCTTATAGTACCATATTACCCCACTAGAGAGCTTATAGTACCATATTACCCCACTAGAGAACTCATAGTACCATATTACCCCACTAGAGAACTCATAGTACCATATTATCCCACTAGAGAGCTCATAGTACCATATTACCCCACTAGTGCTTATAGTACCATATTACCCCACTAGAGAACTCATAGTACTGTTAGCGTGCTTCAATTATTGGATGCCTGGTGTAGCGTCCGGAAGAACTTAGTCAAACAACTTCTCTCGTTCTCTGAATTTATTTTCCTTGATCACAAGTAGAGTAACAAGCGCTGCAATCGCGATAGCAGGGAGTCGTCCAGTCAACACGCAGGTTGACCGTCCAAAAAAAACACACCGAACAGCCGGAAGTTCGGCTCTTTAATACACGGTTTTCCGTCATGAACATCTAACATTTAATTGGCTCTAACTTGTCTAAGAGGAGGAGAATCGCGTCCTCATCTTTTCTCACAAGGCTGGAACGTGCAACGACCAGTCTGCTTCCCTAATGTCAATATACTGATAAACAGGTGTGAGTGTTGTAGTGCAGAGCGTGGAACCTTGAGGAACCTTGAGGAACAGACAACCGGACTGTTCTCACAGAAACTTCTCACAGAAAGTATTTGTTAAACTGACCTCGCACAACCTGAACTCTAATAGACAGAAGAATAATGAAATGAAGAATATCTACAGAATATAACGATTTATATTATCAGTACCATATTACCCTACTAGAGCTCATAGTACCATATTACCCCACTAGAGAGCTCATAGTACCATATTACCCCACTAGAGCTTATAGTACCATATTACCCCACTAGAGAACTCATAGTACCATATTACCCTACTAGAGCTCATAGTACCATATTACCCCACTAGAGAGCTCATAGTACCATATTACCCCACTAGAGCTCATAGTACCATATTACCTCACTAGAGAGCTTATAGTACCATATTACCCCACTAGAGAACTCATAGTACCATATTACCCTACTAGAGAGCTTATAGTACCATATTATCCCACTAGATCTTATAGTACCATATTACCCCACTAGAGAGCTTATAGTACCATATTACCCCACTAGAGAGCTTATAGTACCATATTACCCCACTAGAGAGCTTATAGTACCATATTACCCCACTAGAGGGCTCATAGTACCATATTACCCCACTAGAGCTCATAGTACCATATTACCTCACTAGAGAGCTTATAGTACCATATTACCTCACTAGAGAGCTTATAGTACCATATTATCCCACTAGAGCTTATAGTACCATATTACCCCACTAGAGAACTCATAGTACCATATTACCCTACTAGAGCTCATAGTACCATATTACCCCACTAGAGAGCTTATAGTACCATATTACCTCACTAGAGAGCTTATAGTACCATATTATCCCACTAGAGCTTATAGTACCATATTACCCCACTAGAGAACTCATAGTACCATATTACCCCACTAGAGAGCTCATAGTACCATATTACCTCACTAGAGAGCTTATAGTACCATATTACCCCACTAGAGAACTCATAGTACCATATTACCCTACTAGAGCTCATAGTACCATATTACCTCACTAGAGCTCATAGTGCCATATTACCTCACTAGAGAGCTTATAGTACCATATTACCCCACTAGAGAGCTCATAGTACCATATTACCCTACTAGAGCTCATAGTACCATATTACCCCACTAGAGAACTCATAGTACCATATTACCCTACTAGAGCTCATAGTACCATATTACCCCACTAGAGAGCTCATAGTACCATATTACCCCACTAGAGCTCATAGTACCATATTACCTCACTAGAGAGCTTATAGTACCATATTACCCCACTAGAGAACTCATAGTACCATATTACCCTACTAGAGAGCTTATAGTACCATATTATCCCACTAGATCTTATAGTACCATATTACCCCACTAGAGAGCTTATAGTACCATATTACCCCACTAGAGAGCTTATAGTACCATATTACCCCACTAGAGAGCTCATAGTACCATATTACCCCACTAGAGCTCATAGTACCATATTACCTCACTAGAGAGCTTATAGTACCATATTACCTCACTAGAGAGCTTATAGTACCATATTATCCCACTAGAGCTTATAGTACCATATTACCCCACTAGAGAACTCATAGTACCATATTACCCTACTAGAGCTCATAGTACCATATTACCCCACTAGAGAGCTTATAGTACCATATTACCTCACTAGAGAGCTTATAGTACCATATTATCCCACTAGAGCTTATAGTACCATATTACCCCACTAGAGAACTCATAGTACCATATTACCCCACTAGAGAGCTCATAGTACCATATTACCCCACTAGAGCTCATAGTACCATATTACCTCACTAGAGAGCTTATAGTACCATATTACCCCACTAGAGAACTCATAGTACCATATTACCCTACTAGAGCTCATAGTACCATATTACCTCACTAGAGCTCATAGTGCCATATTACCTCACTAGAGAGCTTATAGTACCATATTACCCCACTAGAGAGCTCATAGTACCATATTACCCTACTAGAGCTCATAGTACCATATTACCTCACTAGAGAGCTTATAGTACCATATTACCCCACTAGAGAGCTCATAGTACCATATTACCCCACTAGAGCTCATAGTACCATATTACCTCACTAGAGAGCTTATAGTACCATATTACCCCACTAGAGAACTCATAGTACCATATTACCCTACTAGAGCTCATAGTACCATATTACCTCACTAGAGAGCTTATAGTACCATATTATCCCACTAGATCTTATAGTACCATATTACCCCACTAGAGAGCTTATAGTACCATATTACCCCACTAGAGAGCTCATAGTACCATATTACCCCACTAGAGCTCATAGTACCATATTACCTCACTAGAGAGCTTATAGTACCATATTACCTCACTAGAGAGCTTATAGTACCATATTATCCCACTAGAGCTTATAGTACCATATTACCCCACTAGAGAACTCATAGTACCATATTACCCCACTAGAGAGCTCATAGTACCATATTACCCCACTAGAGCTCATAGTACCATATTACCTCACTAGAGAGCTTATAGTACCATATTACCCCACTAGAGAACTCATAGTACCATATTACCCTACTAGAGCTCATAGTACCATATTACCTCACTAGAGCTCATAGTGCCATATTACCTCACTAGAGAGCTTATAGTACCATATTACCCCACTAGAGAGCTCATAGTACCATATTACCCTACTAGAGCTCATAGTACCATATTACCTCACTAGAGAGCTTATAGTACCATATTATCCCACTAGATCTTATAGTACCATATTACCCCACTAGAGAGCTCATAGTACCATATTACCTCACTAGAGAGCTTATAGTACCATATTATCCCACTAGATCTTATAGTACCATATTACCCCACTAGAGAGCTCATAGTACCATATTACCCCACTAGAGAGCTCATAGTACCATATTACCTCACTAGAGAGCTTATAGTACCATATTATCCCACTAGATCTTATAGTACCATATTACCCCACTAGAGAGCTCATAGTACCATATTACCCCACTAGAGCTCATAGTACCATATTACCTCACTAGAGAGCTTATAGTACCATATTATCCCACTAGATCTTATAGTACCATATTACCCCACTAGATCTTATAGTACCATATTACCCCACTAGAGAGCTCATAGTACCATATTACCCCACTAGAGAGCTCATAGTACCATATTACCTCACTAGAGAACTCATAGTACCATATTACCCCACTAGAGAGCTCATAGTACCATATTACCCCACTAGAGAGCTCATAGTACCATATTACCTCACTAGAGAGCTTTTAGTACCATATTACCCCACTAGAGAGCTCATAGTACCATATTACCCCACTAGAGAGCTCATAGTACCATATTACCCCACAACCTGTTCATATATTACTTCCTCCCTCTCGTTTCCTCCTCCCTTCTTTCCTCCATCTCGTTTCCTCCCTCCTTCATTCCTTCCTTTCCTCCTTCTCGTTTCCTTCCTCTCGTTTCCTCCTCCCTTCATTCCTCCCTCTCGTTTCCTCCTCCCTTCATTCCTCCCTTCATTCATCCCTGTCGTTTCCTCCTCCCTTCATTCCTCCCTTCATTCATCCCTCTCGTTTCCTCCTCCCTTCATTCCTCCCTTCTTTCCTCCCTCTCATTTCCTCCTCCCTTCATTCCTCCTTCTCGTTTCCTCCTCCCTTCATTCCTCCCTCTCGTTTCCTCCTCCCTTCATTCCTCCCTTCTTTCCTCCCTCTCGTTTCCTCCTCCCTTCATTCCTCCTTCTCGTTTCCTCCTCCCTTCATTCCTCCCTCTCGTTTCTGTATTGTGCCTATATACTCGGTACTCAAGGACACAACCATCAGGATGCAACTCTACAACTACGACAACTTTAATAATACTTCTTCTCACACGCATATCACAACATCATATATCAGTGCGCCATCACCTGGCCATAGCCGGCCACTACAGCTCCCCCTTTTAGATGGAAGTTTGCTGCTTTGTCAGAACCTCAAGATGACAAAGTGCATTCAACAATATAGCTACTTTCCAGTTTTCGAACTTATCTTATAATTTCAGGAGTTCACTCAAATCCTTATTAAAACTTAAAAGTCTAAACTGAGAAACTAACAAAAGAAATTATACTTTACTGTAGCTATTGTATGAGATTACTCACTAGATGCATCCACTCAGAACGTAGCTTTTCAACTAGACATATCACTCTTCAAACAGAACATTATGACTTCTTTTGTTTTAACATCTTTTCATGTTTTTCTTTTCTGTCCTCCGTAGTGTGTAGCTGTGTGTTTAGTGTTCAAAGGTCCAGTCTTTCAGGAGCCTAGAAAGTCTCCCTGACCTAGTCATTGACATGTCACCTGATGTTGAGGGCACTGGTACTTCCCTGAGGTGTGAACAGTTGCGTCGCAGCCGTCCTCCATCCGGAGTCTCCACCTCGTATGAGCGTGGTGTGGGTGCAGGGCCCACAACTGTCCCTCTGGTGCGAGTGGGTCTGATCCACACCTGCTGTCCAGACTGAAGAGGTGGCAGGGTTTGAGTGCGGTGTCTCCGGTTGAATGTTTGTTGCAGTTTCAACGCAGTGTCCTTTTCTCTGAATTCCTTGAGATCCGGCCACTGTGGTTGTAGCTGCAGCGGTGACACTGGAACTGGTGTTCTGAGTCTCCTCCCCATCAGTAGTTGTGCCGGGGAGGTCCCGTGTGCCAATGGAGTAGACCTGTAGGCCAGCAGAGCTTTGTGGAAATCACCCTCTTTCTCTAAGAGAGACTTAACAGTTCTGACGGCCCGTTCAGCCTCCCCATTGCTGCGGGGATAACGGGGGCTGCTTGTCACATGTGTAAAGTCATAATCTCTTGCAAACTGAGAGAATTCATGACAGTGAAACTGAGGACCGTTGTCCGTGACTTGCACTTCTGGGCATCCATACCTAGCAAACACAGCTTTAAATCTTGCAATAGTCTGTTTAGCTGTTGTGCCTCCAGGTAAGGTGCAAACTTCAATATAGCGAGAGAAGTAGTCTATCATGACTAAATAGTTCCCATTCTGCCATTGGAAAAGATCTGCTGCGACCCTCTGCCATGGTCTGCTTGGGAGGTCAGTCGTGAGCAGAGGCTCGACAGGTGTTTGAGCTTCACGTGCACAAACCTCACATCTCTCGACCATCTGCTTTACAGCAGACGTGATGCCTGGCCACCAGACAGATTCTCTAGCCCTAGCTAGGCATTTGTTGATACCCTGATGTCCCTGGTGAAGTCTCTGCAGGATGTCAGGTCTCATGTGTTCAGGGATTATGAGTCTCTCACCTTTCATGAGCAGTCCTCCTCCTTCATGCAGGACTGACCTTTCAGGCCAGTAGGGCAACAGCAGCTCATGCATATCTCGTCTGTGTTCAGGCCAGCCGTTTGCAATGTATCGACTGAGACGTTTGCAGGTGTTGTCAGAGGTTTATGCGCTCTTAATTTGTTCCAGCTTTGTCAGTGTGGCTGGCAGGCTTTCTACTACACTGTCCAAGTAAGCTTTGCATTCCTTTTCCAGGTCTTGCTCCGCCTCCGTGGCTGTGGCTGGAAGAGGCGCTCTGGACAGAGCATCAGCTGTTATCAGGTTTTTACCTGGGACATGGATGATGTTGAAATTGAATCTGAGCAGCCTTAATCTGAATCTGATAATCCTCGGCGGAAGGTCATCCAGTGCTCTGGACTTCAGGAGTGTTATGAGTGGCTTGTGATCTGTTCTTATAGTAAAATCTAGGCCGCTCAAGTATCCGCGCAGGCGCTCACATGCCCAGGTCGTAGCCAAAGCCTCTTTTTCTATTTGGGCATATCTTGACTCGGCTTTAGTCAAACTTCTTGAAATGAAAACCACAGGTCTCCACTCACCGCCTAGCTGTTTTAGTGTCAAGACGCCTCCTAGTCCATACGAAGAGGCATCCGCTGACACCATGGTTTCGTGGTTTGGGCTGTATTGGGCTAACACAGTCTCTGACCCCAATTATTTCTTAGTGTCCAAGAACGCTTTCTGTTGGGGTGCTCCCCATGTCCAGCTGTTCTGTCTTCAACAGATCGCGAATGGGCTTTGTCAAGTCGGGCAGGCGTGGTGAAAATGTTCCTACAAAGTTCACCATGCCCATGAAACGGCGAACATCTGCCACATCCTTTGAAACGAAACGAAAGAAAGAAACATGCACTTTATTAATCCCCTTGGGGAAATTCTTCTCTGCATTTGACCCATCCCTGGATAGGGAGCAGTGGGCAGCCCTGTGAGGCGCCCGGGGAGCAGTTAAGGGTTCGGTGTCTTGCTCAGGGACACTTCGACATGTGAGCTATGGGGGGACTGGGGATCGAACCGGCTACCTTGTGGTTGCGGGACGACCACTCATCCCCCAGGCATGTCACGGATCGCCTTTATTTTATCCGGGTCCACTCTGATGCCCTGGGAGTTTATGACGTGGACCTCTGTCAGTGTAAACTGGCATTTTTCATTCAGAGTGAGCCCAGACTCTCTGAATTTCTGTAGCACCCTGTGCAGCCTATCGTCGTGCTTTGCCCGGTCCTTTCCTGTGATGAGGACGTGAGCACTCCGTCAATGCCATCAATCAGCTGGGAAATCCTCTTTTGAAAGTGCTCAGGGGCCAATGATATACCAAAGGGTAACCTCTTGAAGTAATATCGGCCCTCTGGTGTGATGAACCTGGTCAACAGCATTGAGTCTTGATGGAGTGGTACTTGCCAAAAGCCTGATGTCGCGTCAAGCTTTGTGAAAACTCTGGCTCCTTCCAGCTTGGCCAGCGTCTCGTCCACTGCCGGTAAGATGTGTCTCTCTCTGATGACGCTCTCGTTCAAATGGGTTAAATCTACACAAATGCGTAGTTTCCCTGACGTTTTCACAATAGGGACCATGCCTGCGCACCATTCAGTTGGTTCTTCAACACGGGCTATGACCTCCATTTTCTCCATCCGGTCTAGTTCCTCTTTAACTTTGGCCCGGAGTGGGATGGCTACACGTCGTGGGGCAGAGAGGGCATAGGGTGGTGCATTGTCTTTCAGCTTAATTTTATATTCACCTTTAAGTATACCTAGCCCTGTAAAGACATCTGCGTAGGTTGAGCGGAAGTGTGTCTCTGCATTGTCTATGCTATGGAGCTGAGGAATCATCTGCAGTCTGCGAATGGCTGGCAGGCCCAATAAGGGTGTGGTCAGGTCTTTCACGATGAACACCTCCTCCTCAATCTTTCTGTCGCCTCTCTGAATGACAGCATGCGCTTGTCCTTTGACCTCCAGAGGTTGACTGGCGGGGCCCAGCAGAGGTCTGCGTGTCACTGTGTAGCTGCCGTATTTCTCTTGCGTGTATTCTGTTTCTGGGATGGCAGTCACAGATGCCCCCGTGTCCACTTTAAAGCACATCGGGCCACCATTAATGGTAAGCATTTCAGTCCATGTAGACACCTGTGGATGGTCAATAGCTCCCAAATAAGCCGCCACATAATCCTCCTCAATGGATTCGAGCTTTTGAGCTGATCTGCACACAGATGCAAAGTTGTTTACCTTGTCATAGTCATTTTGTTTATCCTCAGCCAACTGCAGTGCGCTCAGGATATCGTCAGCCTTATCACCCATTGTGTAAATGAGAGAATTCACCTGGTAAGCTTTGTCTTTTTCTTTCAATCCAGAAGCCAGCCTGAAGCGTTCGAATCTTTTTATCTTTTTGGCTCGAAGTCGAAAGGTCCCGGTGGTGGGATGGTAAAGATGTGATCCATGCTGTGTGCTAGTAGCTTCCCGCTAGCTTGTTGTTAGCTTTCACCGTCAAACTTTCTCTGTAGCTCCGCAGTCACCGTCTTCTCTCTCCACACCGTCAAACTACTCCGACTAGTTGTCTGTACCACTAGACTCTGTCTGTCGCGGGTTATACGCTTCTGACACCATGTATACCGTCTATACTCGACAACTTTGATAATACTTCTTCTCACACGCATATCCCAACATCATATATCAGTGCGCCATCACCTGGCCATAGCCGGCCACTACAGTTTCCTCCTCCCTCCTTTCCTCCCTCTTGTTTCCTCCTCCCTTCATTCCTCCCTCTCGTTTCCTCCTCCCTTCATTCCTCCCTCTCGTTTCCTCCTCCCTTCATTCCTCCCTTTCCTCCCTCTCGTTTCCTCCTCCCTTCATTCCTCCATCTCGTTTCCTCCTCCCTTCTTTCCTCCCTCCTTCATTCCTCCTTTTCCTCCTTCTCGTTTCCTTCCTCTCGTTTCCTCCTTCCTTCATTCCTCCCTCTCGTTTCCTCCTCTCTTCATTCCTCCATCTCGTTTCCTCCTCCCTTCATTCCTCCCTCTCGTTTTCTCCTTCTCGTTTCCTTTCTCTCGTTTCCTCCTCCCTTAATTCCTCCATCTCGTTTCCTACGCCCTTCATTCCTCCCTCTCGTTTCCTTCCCCCTTCATTCCTCCCTTTCCTCCCTCTCGTTTCCTCCTCCCTTCATTCCTCCGTCTCGTTTCCTTCTCCCTTCATTCCTCCCTTTCCTCCCTCTCGTTTCCTCCTCCCTTCATTCCTCCCTTTCCTCCCTCTCGTTTCCTCCTTCTCGTTTCCTTTCTCTCGTTTCCCCCTCCCTTCATTCCTCCATCTCGTTTCCTCCTCCCTTCTTTCCTCCCTCTCGTTTCCTCCTCCCTTCTTTCCTCCCTCTCGTTTCCTCCTCCCTCTCGTTTCCTCCTCCCTTCATTCCTCCCTTTCCTCCCTCTCGTTTCCTCCTCCCTTCATTCCTCCCTTTCCTCCTTCTCGTTTCCTTCCTCTCGTTTCCTTCCTCTCTCCCCCCCCTCCCTCCCCCCGGTGGAAGCGCGCTCCCGCGGAGGCGGAGTCGGAAGCGCGCCCTCGGTCCGTCTCTCTCGTCTCTCCGTGTCTCGGCTGGTCTTCCGCGGAGCTTCTTGTTCTTTCAGGCCGCAGGAACGCGGCGGTCTTCGGCCTCACGGACGGACTGACCCGGCGGGTGTAAATCCGGCTCGACTCGGTTCCACTCGGCTCGGCTCGGCTCTGCGGGGAAGAAACCCGGACGGAGGCCCGCAGCGTGCGCTCAGCCTCCCCGAGGCCTCCGGCCCGGACTCCCGCGTTTCTCCCGGAAAATGGACGGATTCACCACCGGCAGTTTGGGTGAGTCCCCGCCGCCGCGTGGCCCGAGACCAGCGGGTACCTGTCCGCGCTGCGGGGCCACACGAGACCTGCACACGTGTCACTGAGTATTTACCTCTGCACCGCCCCTCCGGCTCCTGCAGGGCCACAAAACCAGCGACTCCTCCTGAAGATAGAGACCTGCAGAGATAGAGACCTGGATCTGATAGAGACCTGGATCTGATAGAGACCTGCAGAGATAGAGACCAGATCTGATAGAGACCTGCAGAGATAGAGACCAGATCTGATAGAGACCTGGATCAGATAGAGACCAGATCTGATAGAGACCTGCAGAGATAGAGACCTGGATCTGATAGAGACCTGGATCAGATAGAGACCAGATCTGATAGAGACCTACAGAGACAGAGACCTGGATCTGATAGAGACCTGGATCAGATAGAGACCAGATCTGATAGAGACCTGCAGAGACAGAGACCTGGATCTGATAGAGACCTGGATCAGATAGAGACCAGATCTGATAGAGACCTGCAGAGACAGAGACCTGGATCTGATAGAGACCTGCAGAGATAGAGACCAGATCTGATAGAGACCTGGATCTGATAGAGACCAGATCTGATAGAGACCTGCAGAGACAGAGACCTGGATCTGATAGAGACCTGCAGAGATAGAGACCAGATCTGATAGAGACCTGGATCTGATAGAGACCAGATCTGATAGAGACCTGGATCAGATAGAGACCTGGATCTGATAGAGACCTGGATCTGATAGAGACCTGGATCTGATAGAGACCTGCAGAGATAGAGACCAGATCTGATAGAGACCTGGATCAGATAGAGACCAGATCTGATAGAGACCTGCAGAGACAGAGACCTGGATCTGATAGAGACCTGGATCTGATAGAGACCTGGATCTGATAGAGACCTGCAGAGATAGAGACCAGATCTGATAGAGACCTTGATCAGATAGAGACCTGGATCAGATAGAGACCTGGATCAGATAGAGACCTGGATCAGATAGAGACCAGATCTGATAGAGACCTGGATCTGATAGAGACCAGATCTGATAGAGACCAGATCTGATAGAGACCTGGATCAGATAGAGACCAGATCTGATAGAGACCAGATCTGATAGAGACCTGGATCAGATAGAGACCAGATCTGATAGAGACCTGGATCAGATAGAGACCAGATCTGATAGAGACCTGGATCAGATAGAGACCTGGATCAGATAGAGACCAGATCTGATAGAGACCTGGATCTGATAGAGACCAGATCTGATAGACCTGGATCTGATAGACCTGGATCTGATAGAGACCAGATCTGATAGAGACCTGGATCTGATAGAGACCTGGATCTGATAGAGACCAGATCTGATAGAGACCTGGATCAGATAGAGACCAGATCTGATAGAGACCAGATCTGATAGAGACCTGGATCAGATAGAGACCAGATCTGATAGAGACCTGGATCAGATAGAGACCAGATCTGATAGAGACCTGCAGAGACAGAGACCTGGATCTGATAGAGACCAGATCTGATAGAGACCTGGATCTGATAGAGACCAGATCTGATAGAGACCAGATCTGATAGAGACCAGATCTGATAGAGACCAGATCTGATAGAGACCTGGATCAGATAGAGACCAGATCTGATAGAGACCTGGATCAGATAGAGACCAGATCTGATAGAGACCTGCAGAGACAGAGACCTGGATCTGATAGAGACCAGATCTGATAGAGACCTGGATTTGTTAGAGACCTGCAGAGATAGAGACCTGCAGAGACATAGACCTGGATCTATTGTTGTCCCGTGTTATTCCTGTTGTTGTCCCGTGTTATTCCTGTTGTTGTCCCGTGTTAGTCCTGTTGTTGTCCCGTGTTAGTCCTGTTGTTGTCCTGTGTTAGTCCTGTTGTCCTGTGTTATTCCTGTTGCCCTGTTGTTGTCTCGTGTTATTCTTGTTGTCCTGTTGTTGTCCTGTGTTATTCCTGTTGTCCCGTGTTATTCCTGTTGTCCCGTGTTATTCCTGTTGTCCCGTGTTATTCCTGTTGTTGTCCCGTGTTATTCCTGTTGTTGTCCTGTGTTATTCCTGTTGTTGTCCTGTGTTATTCCTGTTGTTTTCCTGTTGTCCCGTGTTATTCCTGTTGTTGTCCTGTGTTATTCCTGTTGTCCTGTGGTTGTCCTGTGTTATTCCTGTTGTTGTCCTGTTATTCCTGTTGTCCTGTGGTTGTCCTGTGTTATTCCTGTTGTTTGCCTGTGTTATTCCTGTTGTTTGCCTGTGTTATTCCTGTTGTTGTCCAGTGTTATTCCTGTTGTCCCATGTTATTCCTGTTGTTGTCCTGTGTTATTCCTGTTGTTGTCCTGTGTTATTCCTGTTGTCCTGTTATTCCTGTTGTTGTCCTGTGTTATTACTGTTCTGTGTTATTCCTGTTGTTTTCCTGTTGTTGTCCCGTGTTATTCCTGTTTTCCTGTTGTTGTCCCGTGTTATTCCTGTTGTTGTCCTGTGTTATTCCTGTTGTTGTCCTGTGTTATTCCTGTTGTTGTCCTGTGTTATTACTGTTCTGTGTTATTCCTGTTGTTTTCCTGTTGTTGTCCCGTGTTATTCCTGTTTTCCTGTTGTTGTCCCGTGTTATTCCTGTTGTTCTGTGTTATTCCTGTTGTCCTGTTGTTTGCCTGTGTTATTCCTGTTGTTGTCCTGTGTTATTCCTGTTGTCCTGTGGTTGTCCAGTGTTATTCCTGTTGTCCCATGTTATTCCTGTTGTCCTGTGTTATTCCTGTTGTCCTGTGGTTGTCCTGTTGTCCTGTGGTTGTCCTGTGTTATTCCTGTTGTCCTGTTGTTGTCCCGTGTTATTCCTGTTGTTTTCCTGTTGTCCCGTGTTATTCCTGTTGTTGTCCCGTGTTATTCCTGTTGTTTTCCTGTTGTCCCGTGTTATTCCTGTTGTTTTCCTGTTGTCCTGTGTTATTCCTGTTGTTGTCCTGTGTTATTCCTGTGGTTGTCCCGTGTTATTCCTGTTGTCCTGTTGTTGTCCCATGTTATTCCTGTTGTCCCGTGTTATTCCTGTTGTCCTGTTGTCCTGTGTTATTCCTGTGGTTGTCCTGTGGTATTCCTGTTGTTGTCCCGTGTTATTCCTGTTGTCCTGTGTTATTCCTGTTGTTGTCCCATGTTATTCCTGTTGTCCCGTGTTATTCCTGTTGTCCTGTGGTTGTCCCGTGTTATTCCTGTTGTCCTGTGTTATTCCTGTTGTCCCGTGTTATTCCTGTTGTCCCGTGTTATTCCTGTTGTTGTCCTGTGTTATTCCTGTTGTCCTGTTGTTTGCCTGTGTTATTCCTGTTGTTGTCCTGTGTTATTCCTGTTGTCCTGTGGTTGTCCAGTGTTATTCCTGTTGTCCCATGTTATTCCTGTTGTCCTGTGTTATTCCTGTTGTCCTGTGGTTGTCCTGTGTTATTCCTGTTGTCCTGTTGTTGTCCCGTGTTATTCCTGTTGTCCCGTGTTATTCCTGTTGTCCTGTGGTTGTCCCGTGTTATTCCTGTTGTTTTCCTGTTGTCCCGTGTTATTCCTGTTGTTTTCCTGTTGTCCCGTGTTATTCCTGTTGTTGTCCCGTGTTATTCCTGTTGTCCTGTGGTTGTCCAGTGTTATTCCTGTTGTCCCATGTTATTCCTGTTGTCCCATGTTATTCCTGTTGTCCTGTGTTATTCCTGTTGTCCTGTGGTTGTCCAGTGTTATTCCTGTTGTCCTGTGGTTGTCCAGTGTTATTCCTGTTGTCCCATGTTATTCCTGTTGTCCTGTGTTATTCCTGTTGTTGTCCTGTGTTATTCCTGTTGTCCCGTGTTATTCCTGTTGTCCTGTTGTTGTCCCGTGTTATTCCTGTTGTCCTGTTGTTGTCCCATGTTATTCCTGTTGTCCCGTGTTATTCCTGTTGTCCTGTGGTTGTCCCGTGTTATTCCTGTTGTCCTGTTGTCCTGTTATTCCTGTGGTTGTCCTGTGGTATTCCTGTTGTTGTCCCGTGTTATTCCTGTTGTCCTGTTGTC
Source organism: Myoxocephalus aenaeus (assembly GCA_038501785.1). Lineage (NCBI taxonomy): Eukaryota > Metazoa > Chordata > Actinopteri > Perciformes > Cottidae > Myoxocephalus > Myoxocephalus aenaeus. Next base: position 449,539 of record JBAMJR010000108.1, read on the forward strand.
CTGTGGTATTCCTGTTGTTGTCCCGTGTTATTCCTGTTGTCCTGTGTTATTCCTGTTGTTGTCCCATGTTATTCCTGTTGTCCCGTGTTGTTCCTGTTGTCCTGTGGTTGTCCCGTGTTATTCCTGTTGTCCTGTTGTCCTGTGTTATTCCTGTTGTTGTCCTGTGTTATTCCTGTGGTTATCCTGTGTTATTCCTGTGGTTGTCCTGTGGTATTCCTGTGTTATTCCTGTTGTTGTCCTGTGTTATTCCTGTTGTCCCGTGTTATTCCTGTTGTCCTGTGTTATTCCTGTTGTCCTGTTGTTTGCCTGTGTTATTCCTGTGGTTGTCCAGTGTTATTCCTGTTGTCCTGTGTTATTCCTGTTGTCGTCCTGTGTTATTCCTGTTGTCGTCCTGTGTTATTCCTGTTGTTGTCCTGTGTTATTCCTGTTGTTGTCCTGTGTTATTCCTGTTGTTGTCCTGTGTTATTCCTGTTGTCCTGTGGTTGTCCCGTGTTATTCCTGTTGTCCTGTTGTTGTCCCGTGTTATTCCTGTTGTCCTGTGGTATTCCTGTGGTTGTCCTGTGGTATTCCTGTTGTTGTCCCGTGTTATTCCTGTGGTTGTCCTGTGGTATTCCTGTTGTTGTCCCGTGTTATTCCCGTGTTATACACACACACACACACAGTCAGGTCCATAAATATTTGGACATTGACACATTTTTCATTATTTTGGCTCTGTACACCACAACAATGGAGTTGAAAAAGAGGGTGGCCACATTTGAATTTGTTGTAGTTCCTACACCGTTCACCTGATTTGGATGTAAATGCCCTCAAATTAAAGCTGAAAGTCTGCACTTAAAGCACATCTTGATTTTGGTGTACAGAGCCAAAATAATGAAAGCCAAATATAGCCAAAATATTTATGGACCTGACTGTATTTTATTTAAAATGTATTTAACCAGGAAAATCATCATTGAGATTAAACCTCTCCTTTACAAGCGTGTCCTGGATGTATAATATTCAGACCCGTGTCTCTGTCCCCTCCCAGATGACAGCATGTCAGGAAGTGTCTCCGATGTCAACGACCGCCTCTCGGCTCTGGAGCTTCGTGTCCAGCAGCAGGAAGACGAGCTGACGGTCATGAAAGCTGCTCTGGCTGACGTGCTGCGCCGCCTCGCGGCCTCCGAAGCCTCCGCTGCCTCCTCCAAGAAACATGGAGGGAAGGGTGAGTGTTACTGGTTATGGAAAGTCCCCTTTATTTGTTGTTCTCAGTATAGTATAGCTCAGTATGACCAGTGTATGACCAGTATGACCAGTGTATAGCTCAGTATGACCAGTGTATAGCTCAGTATGACCAGTGTATGACCAGTGTATAGCCCAGTATGACCAGTGTATAGCTCAGTATGACCAGTGTATAGCTCAGTATGACCAGTATGACCAGTGTATAGCCCAGTATGACCAGTGTATAGCTCAGTATGACCAGTGTATAGCTCAGTATGACCAGTATGACCAGTGTATAGCCCAGTATGACCAGTATGACCAGTGTATAGCCCAGTATGACCAGTGTATAGCCCAGTATGACCAGTGTATAGCCCAGTATGACCAGTGTATAGCTCAGTATGACCAGTATGACCAGTGTATAGCCCAGTATGACCAGTGTATAGCCCAGTATGACCAGTGTATAGCCCAGTATGACCAGTGTATAGCCCAGTGTATAGCCCAGTATGACCAGTGTATAGCCCAGTATGACCAGTGTGACCAGTGTTAAAGTCAGTATGCGTCCCCTCAGGCGGTGTCGCTCTGCGTGAAGCCTACTCGATGTCCTGTATCGCTAACGGAGGAACATCTGTGCGGAAAAGAGACTCCACCTCGGTCACCAGGAAGGAGACGATGGCGTCAGCCGCCAAGAGGTAAGAATCCAGACTAGCACACTAAGCTGTCTTCTCTGAAGAACACCTGGAGCGCACAACAGGACCAACGCTCTGCTTGGTGGAGCGCAGGATCTCGTTGTGTCTCCAGTTAGATACTTTCATGGTGTCTTCGTGTGAAATACCCTTCTTGGCCCTGGGAAGTTTGTATTCTTCTGGTTTTGTGCCAGTTGCATGGAAGCGTCGTCACCACGCTGGTAATTCTTCGGACGATGACGGCTGTCTTCTCGCATCAGTCGGGCCTTACACAGACTTTGTAGTTTGGTTTAACTGATCTGGACATTTGCATCACATACAGCTCCTCCGGGTAATGTGTGGATAACTCAGGGTTCAAACTGTTCTGTTAATTGTCACTGATTCTTTCTTTTCAGCTCTTTGATTTCAACCTCCAGACGGTCTGCAGACCAGATCTGATTGATCTGATCAGTGTAATTGATCAATGAGTCTCCTGTTTATTTGAGGACATGTGTCCAGTGCTCCAGTTTAAACCGGGGAAGAGTTTTATTTGCTTGAATCACTGTTTAAGTAGCATATTGTTTGTCACAAATCAATGTGTGCCATGGTGTCTTAATTGTTAAAGAGTACGTTTTGGGTTATGAATTGTTGGGGTACAAAGTTCTAACCATGAGTGAGAAGGGTACACAGTTAATAAGGTTAATAATTCCACAGTATGGAAATTATGCTTGGTATACCGTATGAAAGTGTATACCACCCATCACTAAACCCTCTTATTTTACTGGGATGATGAAGTTGAACACAGTAGAACCAGTATAGCTTTGAAGTAGCTGTGGACTCTCACGGTCCTGGTTTTGTTGACAGTAAGCAGACAAGAAGAAGTGGTCTTCGATAGATTCGTGCTCTGAATCACAGCAGAATCAGTACAAGACAAGTACGACAGTACAACTGATAGAAACAGTAGAACCAGTAAAAACCCAGTAGAATCAGTACAACACATTAGAACCAGTAAAAACACAGTAGAAACACAGTAGAACCAGTAAAAACACAGCAGAACCAGTAGAAACACACCAGTGGTAACACAGCAGAACCAATGGTAACACAGCAGAACCAGTAGAAACACACCAGTGGTAACACAGCAGAACCAGTGGTAACACAGCAGAACCAGTAGTAACACAGCAGAACCAATGGTAACACAGCAGAACCAGTAGAAACACACCAGTGGTAACACAGCAGAACCAGTGGTAACACAGCAGAACCAGTAGAAACACAGCAGAACCAGTAGTAACACAGCAGAACCAATGGTAACACAGCAGAACCAGTAGAAACACACCAGTAGTAACACAGCAGAACCAGTAGTAACACAGCAGAACCAGTATAAACACACCAGTAGAAACACAGCAGAACCAGTAGTTTGTGGACTCTCACGGTCCTGGTTTTGTCCACAGTGGACCGGACAGGAAGAAGGAGGTCAGCAGCCAGAGGTCTCAGATGGAGGAGATCCAGGAGCGTGAGGAGCCCCCTCACCCAAAGGACCCGTCCTCCTCCCCCTCCTCCCCCCACCCTCCCCAGACCCCCCAGCAGCAGAGACCAGCCCAGGCTGCTGACAGCAGTAAAGGCCACGTTGCTCCCAAAAGGTTCCACTTTGTTATCTGACCTCACTTCCTGCTGACGCTGCTTTGACACAGTCCCACCTGACCAGCTCAGGTACAGGTGCTCCTGATTGGCTGAACGCGCCTGATCCAGCTAATCAGGAACAAAAGAAAAACAAGCAGGACTGTGGCTCTTCAGGAGCACTCCAGAGTGACCCCTTGAGGCCTCCTGAGCTATCCTGGAGACTCCAGAGGCCTTCTGGAGTCTTCTAAGGTATCCTGGAGCCTCTTGAAGCCTTTTGGAGTCTCTTGAGGCCTTCTGGAGGTACCGGATGTATCATGGAGTCTCCTGAGGCATCATGGAGTCTCCTGATGTATCCTGGAGTCTCCTGGGGCCTTCTGGAATCTCCTGAGGTATCCTGATGCCTCTTGAGTCCTCCTAGAGTCCCATGAGGTATCCTGGAGCCACCTTAAGGCCTTCTGGAGTCTCATGGGGTATCCTGAGGCCTCTTGAGTCCTCCTGAGGTATCCTGGAGTCTCCTGAGGCCTTCTGGACTCTCCTGAGGTACCGCGATGCCTCTTGAGTCCTCCTAGAGTCTCCTGAGGCCTCTTGAGGTACCCTGGAGACTCTCCAAACTCTTTGCTGGTAGAAAGCTCAGGCTGGGCTGTGTGTTTTAACTACTAACATTTCCTTCTTCAAGCTTCTCCTCCTGAATCTTCTGGAGGTCCTGGTCCTCCTCACTCCTGGTCCTCCCTGGCTGCTCATAACTCTTTGCTGGTAGAAAGCTTTTATAAAACCACTAACCTGTTCTGCTCCCAGCTTCTCTTCTTCCTCTTCTTCGTCCTCCTGCAGCCTGGGGCTTGAGTTTCTGATGTAACCCAGCTCACTAACCTCTTCCTGGGTTGTGTTTTATGTCTGTGGAGGTTAAAGCAGGATGTAACTGGTTTCTATGGAGTTAAAGAACAACAGTAGATATGACATCACGTCCTAAATCATGTGATGACTGTCCACCATCTTACCTGGGTTTAGTTTAATATTCTGAAGACCAGCTACTGTAACAGCTGGTCACGTGTTCACATCTCACCACACGAGAGGTCACATTCAATTCAGTTTATTTTATATAGCCCAACATCACACATACAAGTTTGCCTCGGAGGGCTTTACAATCTGTAACATAACATCCTGTCCCGGGACCTCACATCGGATCAGGAACAACTCCCCAAATAAAGATAGTAAAAACCCTTTCACAGGGAAAACAGGAAGAAACCTGAGGGAGAGCAACAGAGGAGGATCCCTCTCCTGATGGACAGAAGCAATAGATGTCATGTGACCAGAATGAACAACGTAGTTACAGCACATTACATGAATATGACAGAAATGATTCATATAATGAGTAGTAGGCATGTTCCACGTGTTCACATCTCACCACCCGAGAGGTCACGTGTTCACATCTCACCACCGAGAGGTCACGTGTTCACATCTCACCACCGAGAGGTCACGTGTTCACATCTCACCACCGAGAGGTCACGTGTTCACATCTCACCACCCGAGAGGTCACGTGTTCACATCTCACCACCGAGAGGTCACGTGTTCACATCTCACCACCGAGAGGTCACGTGTTCACATCTCACCACCCGAGAGGTCACGTGTTCACATCTCACCACCGAGAGGTCACGTGTTCACATCTCACCACCCGAGAGGTCACGTGTTCACATCTCACCACCCGAGAGGTCACGTGTTCACATCTCACCACCGAGAGGTCACGTGTTCACATCTCACCACCCGAGAGGTCACGTGTTCACATCTCACCACCCGAGAGGTCACGTGTTCACATCTCACCACCGAGAGGTCACGTGTTCACATCTCACCACCGAGAGGTCACGTGTTCACATCTCACCACCCGAGAGGTCACGTGTTCACATCTCACCACCGAGAGGTCACGTGTTCACATCTCACCACCGAGAGGTCACGTGTTCACATCTCACCACCCGAGAGGTCACGTGTTCACATCTCACCACCCGAGAGGTCACGTGTTCACATCTCACCACCCGAGAGGTCACGTGTTCACATCTCACCACCCGAGAGGTCACGTGTTCACATCTCACCACCCGAGAGGTCACGTGTTCACATCTCACCACCCGAGAGGTCACGTGTTCACATCTCACCACCCGAGAGGTCACGTGTGTGTGAAATGTGTGTGTTAAAATCAGTCTCTCTCTGCATTAATGTGGTGAAGTTAATGTCCATAAAGTTAAAATCATAATCTGAGTCCATTACCTTTATCGACTAAAACAAGTCCTCATTTACAGTTAGCTTGGCTCTTCATCTTCTCCTCATCATCAAATCAAACCCATGCTGGTTGAACAGAAACGGCAAAACAGGAAGTGACTAAATGAGTAGCTCATGAATTCAATTGAATTATTACAATCTTAGTGAAGGATGTTAGTAGAATACCAAAGACAACTCTGATCTTAAATTCAGGCAAAACTAAAAATATAAGTATAAACATCGTGATTTCTTCTCTTGGAATATAATAATAATTAGCATGAATAAGTAACTACAAATAGTTACTTATTCATGCTAATTATTATTTTAAAGTCTATATATAAAAGTAACACATTTACACAGAACATGTGTGAACTGGACCCAGGAAAGATGCTGTGTGATTATTACATTATTAATATTATGACATCATGCTTCAAATATGCATGAAGCTCAGTGACTTCCTCCTCCTCCTCCTGATGTTACAGAACAACTGTGATACTGACTGTGTGTGTGTGTGTGTGTGTGTGTGTGTGTGTGTGTGTGTGTGTGCTTCAGGGGCCCCAGTGTGAAGCGGCCCTCAGGGATGGAACGCTCTCAGAGCAGCAACTGGGACTCTTCAGAGGAAAACAGGAACAAACTGGTGAAAGCTGCTTCCACCTCCAAGCTGCTCGCCAAGGTGGTCAAGAACTCTGACAGGTACAAGTACCACTGAATACTACCCGTGTGTGTATATGTATATATATGTGTGTATGTATATATATATATATATGTATGTATATATATATATATATATATATATATATATATATATATATATATATATATATATATATATATATATACACTCACTCACCTAAAGGATTATTAGGAACACCTGTTCAATTTCTCATTAATGCAATTATCTAATCAACCAATCACATGGCAGTTGCTTCAATGCATTTAGGGGTGTGGTCCTGGTCAAGACAATCTCCTGAACTCCAAACTGAATGTCAGAATGGGAAAGAAAGGTGATTTAAGCAATTTTGAGCGTGGCATGGTTGTTGGTGCCAGACGGGCCGGTCTGAGTATTTCACAATCTGCTCAGTTACTGGGATTTTCACGCACAACCATTTCTAGGGTTTACAAAGAATGGTGTGAAAAGGGAAAAACATCCAGTATGCGGCAGTCCTGTGGGCAAAAATGCCTCGTTGATGCTAGAGGTCAGAGGAGAACGGGCCGACTGATTCAAGCTGATAGAAGAGCAACTTTGACTGAAATAACCACTCGTTACAACCGAGGTATGCAGCAAAGCATTTGTGAAGCCACAACACGCACAACCTTGAGGCGGATGGGCTACAACAGCAGAAGACCCCACCGGGTACCACTCATCTCCACTACAAATAGGAACAAGAGGCTACAATTTGCAAGAGCTCACCAAAATTGGACAGTTGAAGACTGGAAAAATGTTGCCTGGTCTGATGAGTCTGGATTTCTGTTGAGACATTCAGATGGTAGAGTCAGAATTTGGCGTAAACAGAATGAGAACATGGGTCCATCATGCCTTGTTACCACTGTGCAGGCTGGTGGTGGTGGTGTAATGGTGTGGGGGATGTTTTCTTGGCACACTTTAGGCCCCTTAGTGCCAATTGGGCATCGTTTAAATGCCACGGCCTACCTGAGCATTGTTTCTGACCATGTCCATCCCTTTATGGCCACCATGTACCCATCCTCTGATGGCTACTTCCAGCAGGATAATGCACCATGTCACAAAGCTCCAATCATTTCAAATTGGTTTCTTGAACATGACAATGAGTTCACTGTACTAAAATGGCCCCCACAGTCACCAGATCTCAACCCAATAGAGCATCTTTGGGATGTGGTGGAACGGGAGCTTCGTGCCCTGGATGTGCATCCCACAAATCTCCATCAACTGCAAGATGCTATCCTATCAATATGGGCCAACATTTCTAAAGAATGCTTTCAGCACCTTGTTGAATCAATGCCACGTAGAATTAAGGTGTTCTGAAGGCGAAAGGGGGTCAAACACAGTATTAGTATGGTGTTCCTAATAATCCTTTAGGTGAGTGTGTGTGTGTGTATGTGTATATATATATATATATATGTATATATATATATATATATATATGTATATGTGTGTGTGTGTGTGTGTGTGTGTGTGTGTGTGTGTGTGTGTGTGTGCGCGAGTGTACACACTGAGTGTACACACTGTGTACACTCGCATGTATCGAGTGTACACCCGTTATATAAATACTATGATACTTACTGTATTGTCATCAGTGAGACGTGTAAATGTTTGTGTAAAACATTCATTTAATTATCCTGAAAGTTATTGATTGTTAATTGATTTACACAGCAGACCAAGTCCTGCTGGTCAACAAATATATTCTGAAATGAAGTAAATGAATACGAGTATCTTCAGGTTCATACTTCTTTTCAATAAATCACACTGTTGACCTAAATCACATGAAATCAATGAGATACGATGTGTTTTCATCTTTTCTAATGGGTTTATATATGTAATATATAATAGTGTTTCTGTTTATAAGTACTAAACCTTTAATCTGAATCACTAACTTGTTTCTTCTTCTGGTTTCAGACACAAAGAGCCGGTGATCAGTCAAGGTAAATACTTATTATGATTATTAATACATTATTATGATTACATTCTTCATCATCATCATCATCATGTGTATCTGCCTGCAGGTGTTTCGATCAATAATTATACTACCAGTATCTCTTTGGTTCTGCATCAATACTTCTACTCTTATTGATACCAGTATAGTTTGGTTCTGTATCAATACTTCTACTCTTATTGATACCAGTATAGTTTGGTTCTGTATCAATACTTCTACTCTTATTGATGCCAGTATAGTTTGGTTCTCTATCAATACTTCTACTCTTATTGATACCAGTATAGTTTGGTTCTGTATCAATACTTCTACTCTTATTGATACCAGTATAGTTTGGTTCTGTATCAATACTTCTACTCTTATTGATGCCAGTATAGTTTGGTTCTCTATCAATACTTCTACTCTTATTGATACCAGTATCTCTTTGGTTCTGTATCAATACTTCTACTCTTATTGATACCAGTATCTCTTTGGTTCTGTATCAATACTTCTACTCTTATTGATGCCAGTATCTCTTTGGTTCTGTATCAATACTTCTACTCTTATTGATGCCAGTATCTCTTTGGTTCTGTATCAATACTTCTACTCTTATTGATACCAGTATCTCCTTGGTTCTCTATCAATACTTCTACTCTTATTGATACCAGTATCTCTTTGGTTCTGTATCAATACTTCTACTCTTATTGATGCCAGTATCTCTTTGGTTCTCTATCAATACTTCTACTCTTATTGATACCAGTATAGTTTGGTTCTGTATCAATACTTCTACTCTTATTGATACCAGTATCTCTTTGGTTCTGTATCAATACTTATACTCTTATTGATACCAGTATCTCTTTGGTTCTCTATCAATACTTCTACTCTTATTGATGCCAGTATCTCTTTGGTTCTGCATCAATACTTCTACTCTTATTGATACCAGTATAGTTTGGTTCTGTATCAATACTTCTACTCTTATTGATGCCAGTATAGTTTGGTTCTGTATCAATACTTCTACTCTTATTGATACCAGTATAGTTTGGTTCTGTATCAATACTTCTACTCTTATTGATACCAGTATAGTTTGGTTCTGTATCAATACTTCTACTCTTATTGATACCAGTATAGTTTGGTTCTGTATCAATACTTCTACTCTTATTGATACCAGTATAGTTTGGTTCTCTATCAATACTTCTACTCTTATTGATACCAGTATCTCTTTGGTTCTGTATCAATACTTCTACTCTTATTGATGCCAGTATCTCTTTGGTTCTGCATCAATACTTCTACTCTTATTGATACCAGTATAGTTTGGTTCTGTATCAATACTTCTACTCTTATTGATACCAGTATAGTTTGGTTCTGTATCAATACTTCTACACTTATTGATACCAGTATAGTTTGGTTCTCTATCAATACTTCTACTCTTATTGATGCCAGTATCTCTTTGGTTCTGTATCAATACTTCTACTCTTATTGATACCAGTATAGTTTGGTTCTGTATCAATACTTCTACTCTTATTGATACCATTATCTCTTTGGTTCTCTATCAATACTTCTACTCTTATTGATACCAGTATAGTTTGGTTCTCTATCAATACTTCTACTCTTATTGATACCAATATCTCTTTGGTTCTGTATCAATACTTCTACTCTTATTGATGCCAGTATCTCTTTGGTTCTGCATCAATACTTCTACTCTTATTGATACCAGTATAGTTTGGTTCTGTATCAATACTTCTACTCTTATTGATACCAGTATAGTTTGGTTCTGTATCAATACTTCTACTCTTATTGATACCAGTATAGTTTGGTTCTCTATCAATACTTCTACTCTTATTGATGCCAGTATCTCTTTGGTTCTGTATCAATACTTCTACTCTTATTGATACCAGTATCTCTTTGGTTCTGTATCAATACTTCTACTCTTATTGATACCAGTATCTCTTTGGTTCTGCATCAATACTTCTACTCTTATTGATACCAGTATAGTTTGGTTCTGTATCAATACTTCTACTCTTATTGATACCAGTATAGTTTGGTTCTGTATCAATACTTCTACTCTTATTGATACCAGTATAGTTTGGTTCTCTATCAATACTTCTACTCTTATTGATACCAGTATCTCTTTGGTTCTGTATCAATACTTCTACTCTTATTGATGCCATTATCTCTTTGGTTCTCTATCAATACTTCTACTCTTATTGATACCAGTATAGTTTGGTTCTGTATCAATACTTCTACTCTTATTGATACCAGTATCTCTTTGGTTCTGTATCAATACTTCTACTCTTATTGATGCCAGTATCTCTTTGGTTCTGCATCAATACTTCTACTCTTATTGATACCAGTATAGTTTGGTTCTGTATCAATACTTCTACTCTTATTGATACCAGTATAGTTTGGTTCTCTATCAATACTTCTACTCTAATTGATACCAGTATCTCTTTGGTTCTGTATCAATACTTCTACTCTTATTGATGCCATTATCTCTTTGGTTCTCTATCAATACTTCTACTCTTATTGATGCCAGTATAGTTTGGTTCTGTATCAATACTTCTACTCTTATTGATACCAGTATCTCTTTGGTTCTGTGTCAATACTTCTACTCTTATTGATGCCAGTATCTCTTTGGTTCTCTATCAATACTTCTACTCTTATTGATGCCAGTATAGTTTGGTTCTGTATCAATACTTCTACTCTTATTGATGCCAGTATCTCTTTGGTTCTCTATCAATACTTCTACTCTTATTGATGCCAGTATAGTTTGGTTCTGTATCAATACTTCTACTCTTATTGATACCAGTATAGTTTGGTTCTCTATCAATACTTCTACTCTTATTGATACCAGTATCTCTTTGGTTCTGTATCAATACTTCTACTCTTATTGATGCCAGTATAGTTTGGTTCTGTATCAATACTTCTACTCTTATTGATGCCAGTATAGTTTGGTTCTGTATCAATACTTCTACTCTTATTGATACCAGTATAGTTTGGTTCTGTATCAATACTTCTACTCTTATTGATACCAGTATCTCTTTGGTTCTGTATCAATACTTCTACTCTTATTGATACCAGTATCTCTTTGGTTCTCTATCAATACTTATACTCTTATTGATGCCAGTATAGTTTGGTTCTGTATCAATACTTCTACTCTTATTGATACCAGTATAGTTTGGTTCTCTATCAATACTTCTACTCTTATTGATGCCATTATCTCTTTGGTTCAATAAAGAATAATTTCTTCTTCTTTTCTTGAACCAACAAAGCCTTTAGTACTAAGTATTAAATACATCGTGTGTTCAATACTCTTTCCCTGTGTCATTCCATTTTATTATACGTAACTTCATTTCTGAAGTTATTGGTGTGGTTTTCTTTGTATGTCTGATCACTTTGGGTTGTTAACAGTTGGTGAACATTTGACGTGCTCAATACTTATTTCCCCGCTGTGTACATATATATTCTCGGGTTGTAAACCCGTTACCAGCAGGACTGCTCTATCATCCTCAGTGTTGTTCAGAAGAACACCAGAGACATTCTGGTTACGTCTTCTAGACGTAGAACAATGACTTCTATCTGCTGCTTCTATTGTTATCAGTGGTGACGATGTCACATGACCCAGTAAAGACTCAACGTGTCTCCTCCTCATGTCGTTGTGTTGGTGTTGTTTATATTGTTGTTGTTTGTGTTGTTGTTGAGTGACAATGTCTTTGTCTCAAACCAGCCAAAATGTCAACACGAGAGAAAAACAGCCAAGCTGGTAAGTCTCGCCGAGTCATCAGAGCGAGCTAACATGCTAACATGCTAACGGCAGCTTCCTGTTTCTGCTCTGGGCCAATCCTGTCTGTCTGTCTGACCCTGACCTGATCCTGACCTGATCCTGACCCTGAACCCTGACCTGACCCTGAACCCTGACCTGACTCTGAACCCTGAATCCTGACCCTGAACCCTGACCTGACCCTGAATCCTGACCCTGAATCCTGACCTGATCCTGAATGACCCTGGACCCTGAATCCTGATCCTGAACCCTGACCCGATCCTGATCATGAATCCTGACCTAATCCTGACCCTGAACCCTGACCTGAATCTGAACCCTGACCCTGAACCCTGATCCTGAATCCTGACCCTGACCCTGAACCCTGACCTGATCTTGAATCCTGACCCTGAATCCTGAATCCTGAACCCTGACCTGATCCTGAACCCTGACTGAGAGATTGTGTTGGAAAGACAGAATGCTGCGACCCACTAGCGTATCTTGTGTGAATTGATTCCCTGACTCGTCCAAAACTAAATTCCCTCTCCCTCACCTGTCCCTCACCTCTCCTTCACCTCTCCCTCACCGCTCCCTCACCTCTCCCTCACCTCTCCCTCACCTCTCCTTCACCTGTCTTTCACTTGTCCTTCACCTGTCCTTCACCTCTCCCTCACCTCTTCCTCACCTCTTCCTCACCTGTCTTTCACCTGTCCTTCACCTCTTCCTCACCTGTCTTTCACCTGTCATTCACCTCTTCCTCACCTGTCTTTCACCTGTCCTTCACCTCTTCCTCACCTGTCTTTCACCTCTTCCTCACCTGTCTTTCACCTCTTCCTCACCTGTCTTTCACCTGTCCTTCACCTGTCCTTCACCTCTTCCTCACCTGTCCTTAACCTGTCTTTTACCTGTCCTTCACCTCTTCCTCACCTGTCTTTCACCTCATCCTCACCTGTCTTTCACCTGTCTTTCACCTGTCCTTCACCTCTTCCTCACCTGTCTTTTACCTGTCTTTCACTTGTCCTTCATCTGTCCTTCACCTGTTATATAACGGTCCCTTCTTTGCTTCACCTGTCTTTTACCTGTCTTTCACTTGTCCTTCACCTGTCTTTCACCTCTTCCTCACCTGTCTTTCACCTCTTCCTCACCTGTCTTTCACCTGTCCTTCACCTGTCTTTCACCTCTTCCTCACCTGTCCTTCACCTCTTCCTCACCTGTCTTTCACCTGTCCTTCACCTCTTCCTCACCTGTCTTTCACCTGTCCTTCACCTGTCCTTCACCTCTTCCTCACCTGTCTTTCACCTGTCCTTCACCTCTTCCTCACCTGTCTTTCACCTGTCCTTCACCTGTCCTTCACCTCTTCCTCACCTGTCCTTCACCTGTCCTTCACCTGTCTTTCACCTGTCTTTCACCTGTCCTTCACCTGTCTTTCACCTGTCTTTCACCTCTTCCTCACCTGTCTTTCACCTCTTCCTCACCTGTCTTTCACCTCTTCCTCACCTGTCTTTCACCTGTCCTTCACCTCTTCCTCACCTGTCTTTCACCTGTCCTTCACCTGTCCTTCACCTCTTCCTCACCTGTCTTTCACCTGTCCTTCACCTCTTCCTCACCTGTCTTTCACCTGTCCTTCACCTGTCCTTCACCTCTTCCTCACCTGTCCTTCACCTGTCCTTCACCTGTCTTTCACCTGTCTTTCACCTGTCCTTCACCTGTCTTTCACCTGTCTTTCACCTGTCTTTCACCTCTTCCTCACCTGTCTTTCACCTCTTCCTCACCTGTCTTTCACCTCTTCCTCACCTGTCCTTCACCTGTCCTTCACCTCTTCCTCACCTGTCTTTCACTTGTCCTTCACCTGTCCTTCACCTCTTCCTCACCTGTCTTTCACCTGTCCTTCACCTCTTCCTCACCTGTCCTTCACCTCTTCCTCACCTCTCCCTCACCTCTCCCTCACCTGTCTTTCACTTGTCCTTCACCTGTCCTTCACCTCTTCCTCACCTGTCTTTCACCTGTCCTTCACCTCTTCCTCACCTGTCCTTCACCTCTTCCTCACCTGTCCTTCACCTCTCCCTCACCTCTTCCTCACCTCTTCCTCACCTGTCTTTCACCTGTCCTTCACCTCTTCCTCACCTGTCCTTCACCTCTTCCTCACCTGTCTTTCACCTGTCATTCACCTCTTCCTCACCTGTCTTTCACCTGTCCTTCACCTCTTCCTCACCTGTCCTTAACCTGTCCTTAACCTGTCCTTCACCTCTTCCTCACCTGTCTTTCACCTCTTCCTCACCTGTCTTTCACCTGTCCTTCACCTCTTCCTCACCTGTCCTTAACCTGTCTTTTACCTGTCCTTCACCTCTTCCTCACCTGTCTTTCACCTCATCCTCACCTGTCTTACACCTGTCTTTCACCTGTCCTTCACCTCTTCCTCACCTGTCTTTTACCTGTCTTTCACTTGTCCTTCATCTGTCCTTCACCTGTTATATAACGGTCCCTTCTTTGCTTCACCTGTCTTTCACCTCTTCCTCACCTGTCTTTCACCTCTTCCTCACCTGTCTTTCACCTGTCCTTCACCTGTCTTTCACCTCTTCCTCACCTGTCCTTCACCTCTTCCTCACCTGTCTTTCACCTGTCCTTCACCTCTTCCTCACCTGTCTTTCACCTGTCCTTCACCTGTCCTTCACCTCTTCCTCACCTGTCTTTCACCTGTCCTTCACCTGTCCTTCACCTCTTCCTCACCTGTCCTTCACCTGTCCTTCACCTGTCTTTCACCTGTCTTTCACCTGTCCTTCACCTGTCTTTCACCTGTCTTTCACCTCTTCCTCACCTGTCTTTCACCTCTTCCTCACCTGTCTTTCACCTCTTCCTCACCTGTCTTTCACCTGTCCTTCACCTGTCTTTCACCTCTTCCTCACCTGTCTTTCACCTCTTCCTCACCTGTCCTTCACCTCTTCCTCACCTGTCTTTCACCTCTTCCTCACCTGTCTTTCACCTCTTCCTCACCTGTCTTTCACCTGTCCTTCACCTGTCTTTCACCTCTTCCTCACCTGTCCTTCACCTCTTCCTCACCTGTCCTTCACCTCTTCCTCACCTGTCTTTCACCTCTTCCTCACCTGTCTTTCACCTGTCCTTCACCTCTTCCTCACCTGTCTTTTACCTGTCTTTCACTTGTCCTTCACCTGTCCTTCACCTCTTCCTCACCTGTCCTTCACCTCTTCCTCACCTGTCCTTCACCTGTCCTTCACCTCTTCCTCACCTGTCCTTCACCTGTCTTTCACCTGTCCTTCACCTGTCTTTCACCTCTTCCTCACCTGTCCTTCACCTCTTCCTCACCTGTCTTTCACCTGTCCTTCACCTCTTCCTCACCTGTCTTTCACCTGTCCTTCACCTCTTCCTCACCTGTCTTTCACCTGTCCTTCACCTCTTCCTCACCTGTCTTTCACCTCTTCCTCACCTGTCTTTTACCTGTCTTTCACTTGTCCTTCATCTGTCCTTCACCTGTTATATAACGGTCCCTTCTTTGCTTCACCTGTCTTTTACCTGTCTTTCACTTGTCCTTCACCTGTCTTTCACCTCTTCCTCACCTGTCCTTCACCTGTCTTTCACCTCTTCCTCACCTGTCCTTCACCTCTTCCTCACCTGTCCTTCACCTCTTCCTCACCTGTCTTTCACCTGTCCTTCACCTCTTCCTCACCTGTCTTTCACCTGTCCTTCACCTGTCCTTCACCTCTTCCTCACCTGTCTTTCACCTGTCCTTCACCTGTCCTTCACCTCTTCCTCACCTGTCTTTCACCTGTCCTTCACCTCTTCCTCACCTGTCTTTCACCTGTCCTTCACCTGTCCTTCACCTCTTCCTCACCTGTCCTTCACCTGTCCTTCACCTGTCTTTCACCTGTCTTTCACCTGTCCTTCACCTGTCTTTCACCTGTCTTTCACCTCTTCCTCACCTGTCTTTCACCTCTTCCTCACCTGTCTTTCACCTCTTCCTCACCTGTCCTTCACCTGTCCTTCACCTCTTCCTCACCTGTCTTTCACTTGTCCTTCACCTGTCCTTCACCTCTTCCTCACCTGTCTTTCACCTGTCCTTCACCTCTTCCTCACCTGTCCTTCACCTCTTCCTCACCTGTCCCTCACCTCTCCCTCACCTGTCTTTCACTTGTCCTTCACCTGTCCTTCACCTCTTCCTCACCTGTCTTTCACCTGTCCTTCACCTCTTCCTCACCTGTCCTTCACCTCTTCCTCACCTGTCCTTCACCTCTTCCTCACCTGTCCTTCACCTCTCCCTCACCTCTTCCTCACCTCTTCCTCACCTGTCTTTCACCTGTCCTTCACCTCTTCCTCACCTGTCCTTCACCTCTTCCTCACCTGTCTTTCACCTGTCCTTCACCTCTTCCTCACCTGTCCTTAACCTGTCCTTAACCTGTCCTTCACCTCTTCCTCACCTGTCTTTCACCTCTTCCTCACCTGTCTTTCACCTGTCCTTCACCTCTTCCTCACCTGTCCTTAACCTGTCTTTTACCTGTCCTTCACCTCTTCCTCACCTGTCTTTCACCTCATCCTCACCTGTCTTACACCTGTCTTTCACCTGTCCTTCACCTCTTCCTCACCTGTCTTTTACCTGTCTTTCACTTGTCCTTCATCTGTCCTTCACCTGTTATATAACGGTCCCTTCTTTGCTTCACCTGTCTTTCACCTCTTCCTCACCTGTCTTTCACCTCTTCCTCACCTGTCTTTCACCTGTCCTTCACCTCTTCCTCACCTGTCTTTCACCTGTCCTTCACCTGTCCTTCACCTCTTCCTCACCTGTCTTTCACCTGTCCTTCACCTGTCCTTCACCTCTTCCTCACCTGTCTTTCACCTGTCCTTCACCTGTCCTTCACCTCTTCCTCACCTGTCCTTCACCTGTCTTTCACCTGTCTTTCACCTGTCTTTCACCTGTCCTTCACCTGTCTTTCACCTGTCTTTCACCTCTTCCTCACCTGTCTTTCACCTCTTCCTCACCTGTCTTTCACCTCTTCCTCACCTGTCTTTCACCTGTCCTTCACCTGTCTTTCACCTCTTCCTCACCTGTCTTTCACCTCTTCCTCACCTGTCCTTCACCTCTTCCTCACCTGTCTTTCACCTCTTCCTCACCTGTCTTTCACCTCTTCCTCACCTGTCTTTCACCTGTCCTTCACCTGTCTTTCACCTCTTCCTCACCTGTCCTTCACCTCTTCCTCACCTGTCCTTCACCTCTTCCTCACCTGTCTTTCACCTCTTCCTCACCTGTCTTTCACCTGTCCTTCACCTCTTCCTCACCTGTCTTTTACCTGTCTTTCACTTGTCCTTCACCTGTCCTTCACCTCTTCCTCACCTGTCCTTCACCTCTTCCTCACCTGTCCTTCACCTGTCCTTCACCTCTTCCTCACCTGTCCTTCACCTGTCTTTCACCTGTCCTTCACCTGTCTTTCACCTCTTCCTCACCTGTCCTTCACCTCTTCCTCACCTGTCTTTCACCTGTCCTTCACCTCTTCCTCACCTGTCTTTCACCTGTCCTTCACCTCTTCCTCACCTGTCTTTCACCTGTCCTTCACCTCTTCCTCACCTGTCTTTCACCTCTTCCTCACCTGTCTTTTACCTGTCTTTCACTTGTCCTTCATCTGTCCTTCACCTGTTATATAACGGTCCCTTCTTTGCTTCACCTGTCTTTTACCTGTCTTTCACTTGTCCTTCACCTGTCTTTCACCTCTTCCTCACCTGTCCTTCACCTCTTCCTCACCTGTCTTTCACCTGTCCTTCACCTCTTCCTCACCTGTCTTTCACATGTCCTTCACCTGTCCTTCACCTCTTCCTCACCTGTCTTTCACCTGTCCTTCACCTGTCCTTCACCTCTTCCTCACCTGTCTTTCACCTGTCCTTCACCTGTCCTTCACCTCTTCCTCACCTGTCCTTCACCTGTCCTTCACCTGTCTTTCACCTGTCTTTCACCTGTCCTTCACCTGTCTTTCACCTGTCTTTCACCTCTTCCTCACCTGTCTTTCACCTCTTCCTCACCTGTCTTTCACCTCTTCCTCACCTGTCTTTCACCTGTCCTTCACCTCTTCCTCACCTGTCTTTTACCTGTCTTTCACTTGTCCTTCACCTGTCCTTCACCTCTTCCTCACCTGTCCTTCACCTGTCCTTCACCTCTTCCTCACCTGTCTTTCACCTGTCCTTCACCTGTCTTTCACCTGTCTTTCACCTCTTCCTCACCTGTCTTTCACCTCTTCCTCACCTGTCTTTCACCTCTTCCTCACCTGTCTTTCACCTGTCCTTCACCTGTCTTTCACCTCTTCCTCACCTGTCTTTCACCTCTTCCTCACCTGTCCTTCACCTCTTCCTCACCTGTCTTTCACCTCTTCCTCACCTGTCTTTCACCTCTTCCTCACCTGTCTTTCACCTGTCCTTCACCTGTCTTTCACCTCTTCCTCACCTGTCCTTCACCTCTTCCTCACCTGTCCTTCACCTCTTCCTCACCTGTCTTTCACCTCTTCCTCACCTGTCTTTCACCTGTCCTTCACCTCTTCCTCACCTGTCTTTTACCTGTCTTTCACTTGTCCTTCACCTGTCCTTCACCTCTTCCTCACCTGTCCTTCACCTCTTCCTCACCTGTCCTTCACCTGTCCTTCACCTCTTCCTCACCTGTCCTTCACCTGTCTTTCACCTGTCCTTCACCTGTCTTTCACCTCTTCCTCACCTGTCCTTCACCTCTTCCTCACCTGTCTTTCACCTGTCCTTCACCTCTTCCTCACCTGTCTTTCACCTGTCCTTCACCTCTTCCTCACCTGTCTTTCACCTGTCCTTCACCTCTTCCTCACCTGTCTTTCACCTCTTCCTCACCTGTCTTTTACCTGTCTTTCACTTGTCCTTCATCTGTCCTTCACCTGTTATATAACGGTCCCTTCTTTGCTTCACCTGTCTTTTACCTGTCTTTCACTTGTCCTTCACCTGTCTTTCACCTCTTCCTCACCTGTCCTTCACCTCTTCCTCACCTGTCTTTCACCTGTCCTTCACCTCTTCCTCACCTGTCTTTCACATGTCCTTCACCTGTCCTTCACCTCTTCCTCACCTGTCTTTCACCTGTCCTTCACCTGTCCTTCACCTCTTCCTCACCTGTCTTTCACCTGTCCTTCACCTGTCCTTCACCTCTTCCTCACCTGTCCTTCACCTGTCCTTCACCTGTCTTTCACCTGTCTTTCACCTGTCCTTCACCTGTCTTTCACCTGTCTTTCACCTCTTCCTCACCTGTCTTTCACCTCTTCCTCACCTGTCTTTCACCTCTTCCTCACCTGTCTTTCACCTGTCCTTCACCTCTTCCTCACCTGTCTTTTACCTGTCTTTCACTTGTCCTTCACCTGTCCTTCACCTCTTCCTCACCTGTCCTTCACCTGTCCTTCACCTCTTCCTCACCTGTCCTTCACCTGTCCTTCACCTGTCTTTCACCTGTCCTTCACCTGTCTTTCACCTGTCTTTCACCTGTCCTTCACCTGTCTTTCACCTCTTCCTCACCTGTCCTTCACCTCTTCCTCACCTGTCTTTCACCTGTCCTTCACCTCTTCCTCACCTGTCTTTCACCTGTCCTTCACCTCTTCCTCACCTGTCTTTCACCTGTCCTTCACCTCTTCCTCACCTGTCTTTTAACTGTCCTTCACCTCTTCCTCACCTGTCTTTCACCTGTCCTTCATCTGTCCACCTGTTATTTAACGCTCCCTCTCCTCCCTCACCTGTTCTCAACCTGTATTCCACCTGTCCCTCACCTACTTCACCTGCTTTGTCTGTCCCCTACCTGTCCTTCAAATGTCCCTCACCTGTTCACCTGTCCCTGACCTGTTCGTCAGCTGTCTGTCTGACGTTTGATTTGCTCCATATTTTGTTTGAATGCTGTACAGATTTCTTTGGACTGATAAATCAAAGTGTGATTTAATCTCCTCCCATATCGGTCATGATCAATGTATCTGTGGTCTGATCAGGAAAATATAGATATTGTGTCCAGAGATGACTGTTAAAAATGATTTAAAGATACCGTATTTTTTGTATTGATCTTATACTAACCAAATCCAACTCAATGATAGTAATCCTTTATATATTGTTTACAAAGCAACAACGAAGAGACAAAAAAACAACCACAAAGAAATAAAGACGACCACAAAGAGACAAAAACACAACCACAAAGATATAAAGACGACCACAAAGAGACAGAAAACAACCTCAAAGAGACCGAAAACAACCACAAAGAGACAGAAAACAACCTCAAAGAGACCGAAAACAACCACAAAGAGACAGAAAACAACCTCAAAGATATACAGACGACCACAAAGAGACAGAAAACAACCTCAAAGATATACAGACGACCACAAAGAGACAGAAAACAACCACAAAGAGACAGAAAACAACCTCAAAGATATATAGACGACCACAAAGAGACAGAAAACAACCACAAAGAGACAGAAAACAACCTCAAAGATATACAGACAACCTCAAAGAGACAGAAAACAACCACAAAGAGACAGAAAACAACCACAAAGAGACAGAAAACAACCTCAAAGAGACAGAAAACAACCACAAAGATATACAAACAACCACAAAGAGACAGAAAACAACCTCAAAGATATACAGACGACCACAAAGAGACAGAAAACAACCTCAAAGATATACAGACGACCACAAAGAGACAGAAAACAACCACAAAGAGACAGAAAACAACCTCAAAGATATATAGACGACCACAAAGAGACAGAAAACAACCACAAAGAGACAGAAAACAACCTCAAAGATATACAGACAACCACAAAGAGACAGAAAACAACCTCAAAGAGACAGAAAACAACCTCAAAGAGACAGAAAACAACCACAAAGAGACAGAAAACAACCTCAAAGAGACAGAAAACAACCACAAAGATATACAGACGACCACAAAGAGACAGAAAACAACCTCAAAGATATACAGACGACCACAAAGAGACAGAAAACAACCACAAAGAGACAGAAAACAACCTCAAAGATATACAGACGACCACAAAGAGACAGAAAACAACCTCAAAGAGACAGAAAACAACCTCAAAGAGACAGAAAGAGACAGAAAACAACAACCACAAAGAGACAGAAGACAACAACTTCAAAGAGACAGAAAACAACAACCTCAAAGAGACAGAAAACAACAACCTCAAAGAGACAGAAAACAAACTTAAAGATATGAAGACAACCAAAAAGAAACAAAAAACAACCACAAAGATATGAAGATGACCACAAAGACACAGAAAACAACCTCAAAGATTCAAGAGAACTCCAATGAGAGGCCACAGGGACATAAAATGACCGCAAAGAGACAGAACGCGACCTTAGGCTTTTTGTGTCATCATCTCTCCATGATATCTGCCAATTTGTCATTATTAGTCTTTATCAGCCACAGACGTTGGGTATAAATTAGCCTGTAAATTCACTCGATAGCGATTGGTTTTAAATCAGCAGCATTATTCTTATGCTTTGATTATACTTTTATTTACACATTGAATCTTTCTTCTCCAACATCTTTGTGTTTCTTTGTGTTTCTGTCTGCCGTTTTAGAGGGGAATCACATTAAGATGTTCATGCGTGGTCGACCGATCACCATGTTCATCCCTTCAGATGTGCAGAACTACGAAGATGTTCGGACAGAACTTCCTTCAGAAAGACTCAAGCTGGAATGGGTGTATCCTTCACTCTGTACACAGGAACCGCTGTTACACAGTAGCATAAATAGAAGTAAACTTAATAACAATTTATATTGGTTGATAATTGTGAGCGAAAGTTATAAAATAAAAATGTGCATTTGTAGTTTAAAGCTAAAAGGAGTTTTTATGGGAAGTTTAAACTCCTTAGTTGATCTTGAGTAAACCTTCAGTATTTCATCAATAGATTTTGAGTAAACATCAAAATATCTTGAGTAGATCTTTAGTAAAGCTATAGTAGATCATCAGTAGATCTTTATAGATTTTTAGTAGATCATCAGAAGAACTTTTAGTAGCTCTTGGGTAGATTATCCGCAGATCCTTAGTGGATCTTATGTACATCATTCTTTAGTAGATCATCAGTAGATCTTTAGAGGAGCTTTAGTAAATCATAAGTAGGTCTTCAGTAGATCTTTAGTAAAGCTCCAGTAGATCATCAGTAGGTCTTCAATAGATCTTTAGTAAAGCTTCAGTAGATCATCAGTAGATCGTTAGTAAAGCTTCAGTAGATCATCAATATATCTTTATTAAAGCTTCAGTCGATCTTTAGTGAAGCTTCAGTCGATATTTAGTAAAGCTTCAGTAGATCTTTAGTAAAGCTTCAGTAGATCATCATTAGGTCTTCAGTAGATCTTTAGTAAAGCTTCAGTAGATCTTTAGTAAAGCTTCAGTAGATCATCAATATATCTTAAAGCTTCAGTAGATCTTTAGTAAAGCTTCGGTAAATCATCAGTAGATCTTCAGTAGATCTTTAGTAAAGCTTCAGTAGATCTTTAGTAAAGCTTCAGTAGATCATCAGTAGGTCTTCAGTAGATCATCAGTAGGTCTTTAGTAGATCTTTATTAAAGCTTCAGTCAATCATCAGTATATCTTTAGTAAAGCTTCAGTAAATCATCAGTAGGTCTTCAGTAGATCTTTAGTAAAGCTTCAGTAGATCATCAGTAGGTCTTCAGTAGATCTTTAGTAAAGCTTCAGTAGATCTTTAGTGGAGCTTCAGTAGATCATCAGTATGTCTTTAGTAGATATTTAGTAAAGCTTCAGTAGTTCATCAGTAGGTCTTTAGTAAAGCTTCAGTAGATCTTTAGTGAAGCTTCAGTAGATCATCAGTATGTCTTTAGTAGATCTCCAGGTGTTTTCCAGGTGCTTCCTTGACTTCCTGCAGGTATGGTTACCGTGGCAGAGACTGCAGAGCAAACATTTACCTCCTTCCAACCGGAGAAATCGTTTACTTCATTGCCTCTGTCGTTGTTCTGTTTAACTACGAAGAACGAACTCAGAGACATTACCTTGGACACACTGACTGTGTCAAGTGGTGAGAAAAACACTATAAGTAGATATGTATGTGTGTGTATGTATGTATATATATATATATATATATATATATAATGTGTGTGTGTATATATGTCTAACCCTATACTACCGTTCAAAAGTTTGGGGTCACTTAGAAATGTCCTTATTTTTCAAAGAAAAGCACTGTTTTTTTCAATGAAGATAACATTAAATTAATCAGAAATACACTATACATTGTTAATGTGGAAAATGACTATTCTAGGTGGAAACGTCTGGTTTTTAATGAAATATCTACATAGGTGTATAGAGGCCCAGTTCCAGCAACTATCACTCCAGTGTTCTAATTGTACATTGTACATTTGCTCATCGCATAGAAGACTAATGGAGGATTAGAAAACCCTTGTGCAATTATGTTAGCACAGCTTAGAACAGTTATGCTGGTGAGAGAAGCTATAAAACTGGCCTTCCTTTGAGCTAGTTGCGTATCTGGAGCATCACATTTGTGGGTTCCATTATACTCAAAATGGCCAGAAAAAGAGAACTTTCATGTGAAACTCGCCAGTCTGTTCTTGTTCTTAGAAATGAAGGCTATTCCATGCAGGAAACTGAGAAGAAACTGAAAATGTCCTACAACGGTGTGTACTACTCCCTTCAGAGAATAAACAGGCTCTAACCAGAGTAGACAGAGAAGTTGGAGGCCCAGGTGCACAACCCAGCAAGAAGACAAGTATATTAGAGTCTCTAGTTTGAGAAATAGACGCCTCACGGGTCCTCAACTGGCAGCTTCTTTAAATAGTACCCGCAAAACGCCAGTGTCAACGTCTACAGTGAAGAGCGACTCCGGGATGCTGGCCTTCTAGGCAGAGTGGCAAAGAAAAGATTGATATGGGCAAAAGAACACAGACATTGGACAGAGGAAGATTGGAAAAAAGTGTTATGGACAGACGAATCAAAGTGTGAGGTGTTTGGATCACACAGAAGAACATTTGTGAGACACAGAACAGGTGAAAAGATGCTGGAAGAGTGCCTGACGCCATCTGTCAAGCATGGTGGAGGTAATGTGATGGTCTGGGTCTGCTTTGGTGCTGGTAAAGTAGGAGATTTGTACAAGGTAAAAGGGATTTTAAATAAGGAAGGCTATCACTCCATTTTGCAATGGAGTGGACAGTGCTTGATTGGAGCCAATTTCATCCTACAACAGGACAATGACCCAAAGCACACCTTTAGGGAAGAAGCAGTCTGTAATGGAGTGGCCAGCAGTCACCAGATCTCAACCCCATTGAGCTGTTGTGGGAGCAGCTTGACCGTATGGTCAAGAAGTGCCCATCAAGCCCATCCAACTTGTGGGAGGAGCTTCAGGAAGCGTGGGGTGAAGTTTCTACAGATTACCTCAACAAATTAACAGCTAGAATGCCAAAGGTCTGCAATGCTGGAATTGCTGCAAATGGAGCATTCTTTGACGAAAGCAAAGTTTGAAGAACAAAATTAATATTTCAAATAAAAATCATTATTTCTATTTGTCAATGTCTTGACTATATTTTCTATTCATTTTGCAACTCATTTGATAAATAAAAGTGTGAGTTTTCATGGAAAACACGAAATTGTCTGGGTGACCCCAAACTTTTGAACGGTAGTGTATATATATGTGTGTGTGTGTGTGTGTGTGTGTATGTATGTATGTATGTATGTATATGTATATATATGTATATATATATATATATATATATATATATATATTCATGACATCATGTCTCTGTCTCTGCCCCAGTCTCGCCATTCATCCTGATAAGATCCGGATCGCTACAGGACAGATTGCCGGAGTGGACAAAGATGGACGGGTGAGGACAAACACAATTTAATAACTTCTTAAAAATGTGACTAAAACTAAATAGATGTTGGCTTTTGGGTGTGTTCAGGCTCTGCAGCCTCAGGTTCGTATCTGGGACAGCGTCAGTCTCTCCACTTTGCAGGTCGTCGGGTTGGGAACGTTCGAACGAGGCGTCGGCTCGCTGGCCTTCTCCAAAGCTGTGAGTATAGCTTTGTAGTTCTGTACATCACAAACTTTCATATTCAGATTCAAACGTCCACCCTTATGTCTCTCTGTCAGGACTCTGGTCAACACCTGAGTGTTATTGACGACTGCAACGATCACATGTTGACAGTTTGGGATTGGCAGAAGAAGTCCAAGATCGCTGAGATCAAGGTGAACCCTCACTCTCATTACTGCATAGAAACAGTGTGTAATGTTTTGTGATGTTTTTTATTTATGTATGCATATTTTCCTGCAGTGTAACACAGTTTGCTGTAAAACATATTAGTTTTTCTTACACTGAGTTGGTTGTAACTGGTGTGTTTCAGACCACGAATGAGGTGGTCCTGGCCGTGGAGTTTCACCCGACTGACCCGAACACCATCGTCACCTGTGGCAAGTCCCACATTTTCTTCTGGACGTGGTCCGGGAACTCGCTGGCTCGTAAACAGGGAATCTTTGGGGTGAGGACATGTTTTTATTTTTCATTTACATTTTTCATAAACGCATTGAAATTGTAATTATTAAAATATTCAATTTCAATATTATTTTATTTGTATAGCCCCAAATCCCAAATTTGTGAGAGGGCTTTACTACATGTTCATTGTACGACATCCTCTGTCCCAGGACCCTTCATGTCAACAACATCATACAATTTACATAGTCAACCCATATATATATATATATATATATATATATATATATATATATCTCTCTCTCTCTCGTGGAGTAATATGGGACTATAAGCTCCTTAAGATATAAACCAATTAAGGTTTTGTAGGTGAGGAGATGGATTTTAAATTTGATACTTTATTTTACAGGGAACCAGTGCAGAGCAGCTAATACAGGAGTAATGTGATCTCTTTTCTTAGTTTTCATTAGTACACGAGCTGCAGCATTCTGGATCAACTGGAGAGATTTAAGAAATTTACCGGAGCAGCCTGATAAGGAGTTACAGTAATCCAGTCTAGAAGTAACAAATGCGTGAATCAACTTTTCTGCATCGCTTTGAGACAGGATGCGTCAGATTTTTGAAATGTTACGTAGGTGAAAAAAGATGTTATGTATGTGAAAAAAGTCAGTCCTTGAGATTTCTTTTATGTGGGAATTAAAGGACAGGTCCTGATCAAAGATAACTCAGAGATTCCTTACGGTGGTGGTGGATGCTAGGGGTGGGAATCACCAGAGGTCCCACGATTCAATATTATCACGATACTGCGATATATTGCACCTGACGAACTGAACTGCTTGTATTACTATTTGTATTACAGTCTACATGGTCGCGTCATTTGCGCCGGAGAGGGGGCGGGGCTCATCTCTGTGCAAACAGTTTCATTTCCGCCATCCACCATGGAACTAACCACTAGTTCTGCTTTATACTTGTTGTGGAAATCCAAAAAACGCCGGAACATCAAACGCCCTCGTGTCTGGGTTCATAATATTATCCGTAGGGTTACACAGTATAAATGTAGAGAACGGTAGAGACATGGTAATGAATCAAATACAGAAGGAATCTCTTCCTTAAATCTAGCAACAGCACCGTCAGTTAGACATCTGGTGTAAAAACTCTTGCCTAACAGCGTACAATCCGGTAGTATAAACTCAAAAGTTATGAGTCAATGGTCTGATAAAAGAGTTCTGTGGAAAGATTATTAAATGTTCTAGCAGGGAGGAGGGAACTACAGACTGAGAATACAAAGTTAGACCTGGACTAAAAAGTAAATGTTCTATGTTAATGCCATATGCAAGAACAAGGTCGAGGGTATGGTTAAAGCAGTGAGTGGGTTCCTTTAATCCAACAATGAGATAAGGCTATCATTGCCGACATCCACATGAATATTAAAATCACCTCCAATATTAACCTTATCAGTCTTAAAACTCAAACTTGATAGAAACCCAGAAAATTCAGTTGGAACTATAAACCTGAACCAGCCCTAACTATACCCTGTAGTCCTTGTTTTACTGGATCTGTAGTCCTGGACTAACTCTGCAGTCTCGGTCTATAGTCCTGGTTTAACTCTCTAGTCCTTGTTTTACTGGATCTGTAGTTCTGGTCTCACTCTGTAGTACCAGGCTGTTATTCTGGTCTTACTCTTTTGTCTGGGTCTATACTTCTAGTCTAAATTTCTATTCTCACTCTGTAGTTCTGGTTTAATGCTGTAGTCCCAGTCTGTAGTCCTGATCTATTGAGTCCCAGTCTGTAGTCCTGGTCTAACTCTGATCCTGTTTCCTGTCCTTTTCTCAGAAATACGAGAAGCCGAAATTCGTTCAGTGTCTGGCGTTCCTTAGTACTGGAGACATCCTGACCGGAGACTCGGGAGGGGTCCTGCTGGTCTGGACAAGGAGCTCTGCTGAGACCCCCACTGGGAAGGGACCCAGAGGTGATTATTTATTTATTTACCTGGAATCCCCATTCGTTACAACCAAGGTAGAAACTAGTCTTCCTCGGGTCTGTGCAAAATACGACAACACGATGTCAAATAAATATGCAATTAAAATCCAAAGCAAGAAAAGGGAACAAAATGCAAAACAAAACTACAACCAAACAACCACAAAAAAAAAAAAATATATGTCTCTCTCTCTCTAAATTAAAGCTGCTCGCAGCTGTGACTGGGCCCTCGCTCCAGCACGTCGGGGACGCCTGCGGGTCGCCGGCTCTCCCGGCCTTGAACGTGCTGGAGCGAGGGCCCAGAGCGAGGGCCCAGTCACAGCTGCGAGCAGCTTTAATTTAGAGAGAGAGAGACATATATATATATTAGTGCTGTCATATTAGCGCGTTATTAACGGCGTTAACGCAAACCAATTTTAACGCCGTCAATTTTATTAACGGCGTTAACGCATTTTAATTTTTAATTATTTATTTTTTCGCGAGCACCACGCCGGATGTAGCTCAACCGGAAGCAAAACAATAGGCACGCCGTTTGGGCTTGGAAACTAGGCTAACGTTACGGTTTGAAATGAATGAATGGTGAGCGCGATACGGCAAAATGAATGATATTCAGTGAACTGCGAACAGGTGCGCGTGCCAGAAGGGAGCGCGAGTGAACACATTGAACACAGCAGGAGAGAACGCAACGTTAGCCAGCTAGCTAAAGCTCCGGTGGAAAATTATTACGCTACCGTTTTTGAGGAGGTAGATTTTGAGGTGAGGGGACTGACAAGGCAGAAGGTAAAGTGGTCCACCGTTCTATCAATAAGCAGACCTGCCAACCTGTACGCAATTTGCGTAGCGGATACGCATTTTGACGTCAAAGTACGCTGGTAAAAATTTGTCTAAAATTAATTTTAGACTAATTGACCAGCACACATTATATGCAATGCAATATAATGCATGACGAGTATTTAATGACTTATCAATATATAGGTTATATATCAAGGTTGGCAGGTCTGAATAAGGCTAAACTAGAAGTTAACACCAATACAAACATTATTTTTGCAGAATGAGTGTGTTAGGGGAGAAGGATGCAGCCATTGTTAAACAGCTGGATTGAAATGCAGCTGGAACTGGTCGTGGCTAAAACTGGAAGGCAAGGTCTCAATAAAAGGGCAAGAGGTGTCCTTTCATCTAGGAGATGTATTCTCCAAAATCAACAGGCAGGGATTCACCAGATGCATTCTCTGCATCAAAGATATAAATGATGCTAACAAAGGCAGCCATGCTCTCCCTTACCACATTGTGCCTCATATACTGTAAATGTTAGACCAGTGACAGGCTGGCATGAAATGGCTTGCATAATACTTAGTAAGGAGGCCATAATCATTGTTGACTCATGGCTGAAGTTAACACTTGGAGGTCTGGTGGTCAATTTCTTGATTTTTCTTGATTTTATATACTTTTTAAATTCCCCTTTTTAAAGTCACTAGCATATGATACAAAATCATGTGTTGTATATCAAAAAATACAGAACAATCTCAGCTATCTATATAATGAGGCACCATTGTCCCAAAGGCCAGCACGTCGGGGTAAGCCGAAGGGTCGCCGGCTCGCCCGTCCGAGAACGTTCGCCTGGCAGGCGGATGTTCGAGGCCGGGAGAGCCGGCGACCCGCAGGCGTCCCCGACGTGCTGGAGCGAGGGCCCAGTCACAGCTGCGAGCAGCTTTAATTTAGAGAGAGAGAGACATGTATATATATATATATATATATATATATATATATATATATATATATACATACATAAAGTCTGGGTCACTCAGGTGAGGTATATCGCAAAATGAATCAAATGAGGTCAATTATGCATATATATATATATATATATATATATTCTTAGTGTTAAATATAATATATTTATATATATGTAAAAAATCACATCAGAAGACATTTGGCCTTTTCCAAGCTCCAGTAGAAGTCGGTAGGGAGAGAAACTGAAGCTGGTTCTTTAGAGAATCATCACTGCATCTCCATCAGTTCTAGTTCAGACTCTCTTCACTTCTTCTGCATCATCAGGAAGGGAGTCCAGAACAGCTTGAATTATTTCTCAATGGCAGAAAGATCTGGGAAGCGCTTACTGAGTTCATGACAGACACATATATCCTCTTTTTCGCAGAAAGGTTGACCTCTGAAAAAAGCTCAACCGTAGCGCTGGGGCTGCTTAATTGAATATTTGTAGGGGGCGCTATCGAGCCGAATTGCGATTTTGAAGCATTCAAATCATATCACGTAACTACATCTTTGCCTGTCAATGTGGGTGCCAAGTTTAGTTACGTCTCAAGCATGCTTAGTCCCTCAAAAGTACCTTCGTTGTTGACCACGAAGGATGGGTCACCACGGCAACAGCGTTAAACGAAACATCAAAAGCTTTGGGGGCTGGCGTCATGAAAGTCTTATGTTTGTCTACGAGTAATTTGGTTTCGATCTAATTGACCTACTGAGAGAAGCTAGCCAAAGTATAGAACATTTTACTTTCTGTTGCCATTAGGTGGCGCTATGACTCAAATTAAAAATTAGACATCACAGGTCTTCAGGCCTGGAGTCTCATCAAACATGTGAAACCTGGAAAGGATCTTTTTATGTGGAGTCGAGTTACATCGGTTTATTCGTTCACGGCGAAGGATCAAACTTCCGTGATGCTCTGCCGAGACGCCGTTCAACGGATCCTTACAATCTTCAAGGTGATGCATTATCAATGTCTTAAGTGTCTTCCGACGCATTTGGAGAGGCATCCGAATAATCTGTGAGGAGCACGGTATACATGTACAAAACATGTAACTTCCTGTTGCCTCTAGGTGGTGCTATGACTAGGATTCAAAATGATCACATGGACGTCTTCAGGGTCAGGAGGTCATGACATATGAGAAATATGGAGCAGATTCCATCATGTAAGGCCGAGTTAAAGCAACTTCCATTTTCATGGAAAATGGTGTCTCTTTGGCGCTGCTCTGCGCTCACATAGTTCGATATTTTTAAAATCCTTTGATAACTTTTCCCTGCAAAGGTCTCAACATCATATTACCCGAATGTGAAATCAATCGTGTTTAACCTCTAGGAGGAGTTCGTCAGAATACAACGCCTGAAAACAAGGAAAATGCAAAAATTTAGCGATTCACTGCAGCGCCCTCTAGTGTTTGAAAATTCGGAAAAAATTTGGGTATGTTAAGGGACACAATGTTGACATATGCTACAAAGTTTGTGAAGATAGGCAAAGTAATTCCGAAGTTATGTGTATTGACACATTGAGCCACGCCCCTAAGAGGTTAATTGGTTAATAACTTCTAAACGCAATGAGATATTAACAAAGTTGAAAATATTGTTTGATCACATTGAGCCAATGATGATCCACAGAAAGTTTCGTACGAAATGAAGCCAGAGTTTAGGAGGAGTTGACCAAAATGTGTTTTTTACAAAATTCAAAATGGCGGAAAATCTAATTAGGCGCATTTTATTTTCACGGATGAGTTTTTTGTAGAGCAGTCCCACCCGGACATGTGTGCAAAATTTCAAGTCAATCGGTCAAAGTTCGCAAAAAGGGTGGGCTTTCACAACTAAAGGGGGCGCTAGAGAGACATTTTCTCAGACTTTTGGCCGACACCCAAATTAGATTAAAATTTTCGCCGAGTCGGATGGGTGCGTAAATTTTGAAGAATGTAGGTTTATCCCAAGCACCTCTTTTCCCTGCGCATTGGTCGCTAAAATCGAATAACAATAGGTCCTCGACTCTGACTACGTCAGTGCTCGGGCCCTAATTAGAATAACAATAGGTCCTCGACTCTGACTACGTCAGTGCTCGGGCCCTAATAATAAATAAACATTAGAATAACAATAGATCCTACGCTCTGACTACGTCAGTGCTCGGGCCCTAATAATAAACATTTGAATTTCAATAGGTCCTCGACTCTGACTACGTCAGTGCTCGGGCCCTAATAATAAATAAACATTAGAATAACAATAGGTCCTCGACTCTGACTACGTCAGTGCTCGGGCCCTAATAATAAATAAACATTTGAATTTCAATAGGTCCTACGCTCTGACTACGTCAGTGCTCGGGCCCTAATAATAATAATAAATAAACATTAGAATAACAATAGGTCCTCGACTCTGACTACGTCAGTGCTCGGGCCCTAATAATAATAATAAATAAACATTAGAATAACAATAGGTCCTCGACTCTGACTACGTCAGTGCTCGGGCCCTAATAACAATAGGTCCTCCGCTCTGACTACGTCAGTGCTCGGGCCCTAATAATAATAACTTGCATTTCAATAGATTTGTTCACAGGAAGAGGAAGAAAAGGGTTTCTTGAAGAAACAGTGTTTTGTGTGCGATCTGCTGCTCTCTGCTGGTTGATGCTGGAACTGCACCTCCAAACAGAATCCACAGACCTGGAAATGTGGAAAAGAACGCAGTTTTGAGAGCTGCTGTTTCTGATAGAAAACACATCAGCAACATTCAGCTGTGTGTGTGTGTGTGTGTGTGTGTGCGCAGCGTTTCAGATCAGTCGGCAGGTCAAAGGTCACGAGGGCAGTGTGTTCTGTGTGTGTGAAATGAGGAGCGGCACTCTGCTGACCGGAGGAGGAAAAGACCGAAAAATCATCCTGTGGGACCACGAACTGAGAGCTGACCGGGACATCGAGGTCACACACACACACACACACACGCACACACACACAACCTTGTACTTGTATCTTTGTGAGGACACTCATTGAACCCTTGGATAACCTTAACCAACACAACTAAATCCACTAACTGAAGCCTGACCGTAGCGTCTGAACCCTTTGGAGGTCTAAGCGTCCTCACTCTGAAGGTCTAAAACTCCACTTGGTCCTCACAAGGATACCCGTACTAGAAAATCGGTAACACACATACAGTGGCAGCTCTTTATTTGCTGCAATTTGGTTAAAACGTGATGATTTACAAAGTTACAAAAGACTTTATTGTGTATTCATGTAACCGGACTGAGGTCACATGACTGTTTGTCTCCAGGTGCCGGATCAGTACGGAACCATCAGAGCAGTGTCTGAGGGGAAGGGGGACGAGTTTCTGGTCGGGACGTCTCGTAACTTCATCCTCAGAGGAACCTTCAACGACGGCTTCCAGGTGGAGGTCCAGGTGAGCATCAGAGTGCATTATGGGTAGTGATGGAGACCAGTGTGCTGTGAGGGTTAGCAACTTGTGAAGTCTTTACGGTCTCATTATATGTGTGATGTGTTCAGGGTCTAAGTAATGTGAAGTCTTTACGGTCTCATTATGTGTGTTGTGTTCAGGGTCTAAGTAATGTGAAGTCTTTACGGTCTCATTATGTGTGTTGTGTTCAGGGTCTAAGTAATGTGAAGTCTTTACGGTCTCATTATATGTGTGTTGTGTTCATGGTCTAAGTAATGTGAAGTCTTTACGTCTCATTATATGTGTGATGTGTTCAGGGTCTAAGTAATGTGAAGTCTTTACGGTCTCATTGTATTTGTGTTGTGTTCAAGGTCTCGGTAATGTTGTGAAGTCGGGGTCTCAATATCTTTGTGTCGTGATGTGTTCAGGGACTCTGTATTGTGTGTCGTAATGTGTTTAGGTTGTCTGTATCTGTCATGGTCTGGATGGAGGAGTGGTCTTTGTGGTTCAGGGTGATCCAATAGGTTTGTGTTGAGCTGCATGTGTCCCGGTTAAGTCCCCAGCACTGATGTGCAGGTCTCAATGTCCCTCCGGTACCCAGAAGACCGCTATCCCCGTCTTTATCTGCACGATGACCACTAGGACTCGGACAAAAGCCGGGTCGCTGAAGCGGGTCAGAGATCTGGTGGCTCACGTGGACTGTGGCTCCTGATGTTTAGGAGCTTTTCTCTGTTGTAGGTGATGCTGATGAGGGCTGAGATCTACAAAAGAACTTAACCTATACAAAAACTAGCTCACACGCTTCAAGGAGTTCCTTGAGTTGATGCACATGACAGACACCACTACAGCCAATTACATTGTTAGCTCTCGTAGAAGCGCCGGACCGGGGCATAGTGGACCGGGGCATAGTGGACCGGGGCATAGTGGACCGGGTCAGAGTGGACTGGACCCGTGCTGTCAGTGTGGTACAGACGGTGCACCATCAATGATCAGGAGGAAAACAGGTGTTGTGATGAAATTCAGGGAGAAAGTAAAGCTGCAAATGGAGGATATCGTTTTGGGACATTTCACTGTATTTTCCACCAGGAGGCGTTGTGTTGCAAGTCGTTAAAAATGGATGACGTCATGAAAGTGGCGTCACAAAGGAGGGAATCTGCAAAGGAGAGCAGGCAGATGAACAGTGGGTCTTTATGTTTCTAGTTTATTGTAGAAAGACCTGAAAATAGGGTTTATCATCCAACAACCTTCACCAATGATTTAAACATAGAGACATATTGTGGTTATGTATGCGTTATTATGCTGTGATCTTACTGGTCCGGCCCACTTGAGATCAACATGGGTAGCATGTGGCGCCTTCGCTAAAATGAGTTTGACACTCCTGTTCTAATGTAATCAAACGAAAGATGAAAATTAGCCTTTCTGGCTCACATAAATAAAATCAATAATACTCATTTGCATTGGCGGGCCGTGGATTTTCTACCTGCGGATTCAGTGCAGTCTGAGTCATAGTCTCGATCAGCTGTTTAACTATAGCTATAACTATCTATAACTTTTAATTATAAAACATTTAAAAAGATGTAATTATAAATTAAAGCTGTGAGCGGGTCCTCGCTCGCCCCGGCACGTTCAGGGTCGCCGGCGGGTCGGCGGGGGGTCGCCGACTCGCCCGGCCGAGAGTGTTCGCCCGCCGGTCTGACGTTCTTTTACCCCGGTGGAGCGCGTGACGCGGGAAATCGCCCTTTGCAAGAACTTCAACGGTTCCCGCATCCGCCCTGTGGCGATAGACGACACGCTGGACAACA
This sequence comes from Myoxocephalus aenaeus, assembly GCA_038501785.1. Taxonomy (NCBI): domain Eukaryota; kingdom Metazoa; phylum Chordata; class Actinopteri; order Perciformes; family Cottidae; genus Myoxocephalus; species Myoxocephalus aenaeus. The sequence continues at coordinate 483,990 of JBAMJR010000108.1, forward strand.
TGCATCATGTTTCTCTAGGTGAAGAGTAGACCAGGTCATTTCAAGTGCATGTAAATCCGATGCTGTTTGGTCTATTTTGTTTGGCCAGTAGGTGGGGCTATGACAATTTGAACATACACTGTGCATCATGTTTCTCTACATGAAGAGTAGACCACATCATGTGAATTACATGTAAATCCTATGCTGTTTGGCTGATTTACTTTTGGCCAGTAGGTGGCGCTATGACAATGTGAACATTTCTTCATGTACATGTACTCAGGCCTGGACCAGCATCATGTATGAGGAGTATTGGGAAGATTGCATCATGTATCTAGGAGTTACAATATCTTCCTCTCTCTCACATGGGTGTGTCTTTGGGGCCACGCAAGACCCCATAGTCACGAGGGTCTTGGGATCATCCTAGAACAGAAATTAAGTCAATTGCATAAAAATTGTAGGAGGAGTAGGCTTTGGCAGAAAGGCAAATATATAGGCGAAAAATGACAAAAATTGCCCAAAAATGACAAATTGCCCGAATTACTGTAGCGCCCCCTAGTGTTTAAATCGCTTGACTGATTTATTGCAAGTTAGGGGATGCGATGTGCACATATACAAAAAGTTTAGAGTTGTTTGTCCAAATAGTTTTAATGAGTGTTTAAAAACAAGACACGCCCATTCTGGGTGAGGGGCGTCGCCGGTCCAACTTCTAGGGGGCGCTAGAGAGCAATTTTTTTTGGGTTTTCTTTTACGGCTTTGATTCATCGCGTTTTTCACCAGGCCTGACAAGCGGTCCAAATTTGGTGAGTTTTCGAATATGACAAGTCCCCCAAAAAGCAGTCCGAATGGGAAAAATAAAAAGACGGAATAATAAGAATCAGGGCAATTTCAATAGGGTCCTCTCGGGACTGACTCTGTCAGTCCCGAGAGGACCCTAATAATAAGAATCCGTCAATTTCATTGGGGTCCTACTCGGACTGACTACGTCAGTCGCTCGGACCCTAAATAGATATAACTTTGTGATTCTGTTTAGGCCAGCAGAGAAGGCTTAGCAGGCCCTGACGGCCACCACTGCTCATTTGTGACCATTTTGAGATCAATATTGATTCGTAGTCGCTCCGCTCAATATACTGAGATGTGTTCAGGGTCTTCAGTGTGTGTTGTGATGTGTTCAGGGTCTTCAGTGTGTGTTGTGATGTGTTCAGGGTCACACAGATGAGCTGTGGGGTTTGGCCTCTCACCCGTCCAGAGGGATGTTTCTGACGTGCGCTCAGGACCGGCTGGTCTTCGCCTGGAGTTCAGTGGATCACAGCCTCCAATGGAGCCGCACGCTAGAGGTAAGGTGACGATGGACGGATGATGTGGGACGATGGACGGATGATTGTGGGACGGATGATGTGGGACGATGGACGGATGATGTGGGACGGATGATGTGGGACGATGGACGGATGATGTGGGACGATGGACGGATGATTGTGGGACGATGGACGGATGGATGTGGGACGATGGACGGATGATTGTGGGACGATGGACGGATGATGTGGGACGGATGATGTGGGACGATGGACGGATGATGTGGGACGATGGACGGATGATGTGGGACGATGGACGGATGGATGTGGGACGATGGACGGATGATGTGGGACGATGGACGGATGATTGTGGGACGATGGACGGATGGATGTGGGACGATGGACGGATGGATGTGGGACGATGGACGGATGGATGTGGGACGATGGATGGATGAGTCACAGCTGTGTCTCTCCTCAGGAACACGGTCACTGTGCAGACTTCCATCCCAGCGGAGCCGTGGTCGCCATAGGAACACACTCTGGAAAGTCAGTACAGATCGCTTATAGAACTGTTATTATATTTTAAGGAACCTTTTATAGTCTTTTTATTTATATATATATAAAACGTTTGTTTGAAGACCCACTAATGAAAAATGAAAACCACAGTCGGCTCATTTTTAAATGAGAGCTCATTTTTGTGTAACTCAATGTTCCTGAACATCTTTATGACACCTGAAATGACCTGCACTAGGAAAACCAGTTAGACCAGTCTCATGCTGGTCTAACTGGTCTCTCTCATGCTGGTCTAACTGGTCTCTCTCATGCTGGTCTAACTGGTCTCTCTCATGCTGGTCTAACTGGTCTCTCTCATGCTGGTCTAACTGGTCTCTCTCATGCTGGTCTAACTGGTCTCTCTCATGCTGGTCTAACTGGTCTCTCTCATGCTGGTCTAACTGGTCTCTCTCATGCTGGTCTAACTGGTCTCTCTCATGCTGGTCTAACTGGTCTCTCTCTCTCTCTCATATGCTGGTCTAACTGGTCTCTCTCATGCTGGTCTAACTGGTCTCTCTCATGCTGGTCTAACTGGTCTCTCTCACGCTGGTCTAACTGGTCTCTCTCACGCTGGTCTAACTGGTCTCTCTCATGCTGGTCTAACTGGTCTCTCTCATGCTGGTCTAACTGGTCTCTCTCATGCTGGTCTAACTGGTCTCTCTCATGCTGGTCTAACTGGTCTCTCTCATATGCTGGTCTAACTGGTCTCTCTCATGCTGGTCTAACTGGTCTCTCTCATGCTGGTCTAACTGGTCTCTCTCATGCTGGTCTAACTGGTCTCTCTCATGCTGGTCTAACTGGTCTCTCTCATGCTGGTCTAACTGGTCTCTCTCACGCTGGTCTAACTGGTCTCTCTCATGCTGGTCTAACTGGTCTCTCATGCTGGTCTAACTGGTCTCTCTCATGCTGGTCTAACTGGTCTCTCTCATGCTGGTCTAACTGGTCTCTCTCATGCTGGTCTAACTGGTCTCTCTCTCTCTCTCATATGCTGGTCTAACTGGTCTCTCTCATGCTGGTCTAACTGGTCTCTCTCATGCTGGTCTAACTGGTCTCTCTCATGCTGGTCTAACTGGTCTCTCTCATGCTGGTCTAACTGGTCTCTCTCATGCTGGTCTAACTGGTCTCTCTCATGCTGGTCTAACTGGTTTCTCTCATGCTGGTCTAACTGGTTTCTCTCATGCTGGTCTAACTGGTCTCTCTCTCTCATGCTGGTCTAACTGGTCTCTCTCTCTCACGCTGGTCTAACTGGTCTAACTGGTCTCTCTCTCTCTCTCTCTTACGCTGGTCTAACTGGTCTAACTGGTCTCTCTCTCTCTCATGCTGGTCTAACTGGTCTCTCTCTCTCATGCTGGTCTAACTGGTCTCTCTCTCTCTCATATGCTGGTCTAACTGGTCTCTCTCTCTCCATGCTGGTCTAACTGGTCTCTCTCTCTCTCTCTCTCTCATATGCTGGTCTAACTGGTCTCTCTCTCTCATGCTGGTCTAACTGGTCTCTCTCTCTCATGCTGGTCTAACTGGTCTCTCTCTCTCTCTCATGCTGGTCTAACTGGTCTCTCTCTCTCTCTCTCTCTCATATGCTGGTCTAACTGGTCTCTCTCTCTCATGCTGGTCTAACTGGTCTCTCTCTCTCTCTCTCATGCTGGTCTAACTGGTCTCTCTCATGCTGGTCTAACTGGTCTCTCTCTCTCTCATGCTGGTCTAACTGGTCTCTCTCTCTCTCATGCTGGTCTAACTGGTCTCTCTCTCTCATATGCTGGTCTAACTGGTCTCTCTCTCTCTCTCATATGCTGGTCTAACTGGTCTCTCTCATGCTGGTCTAACTGGTCTCTCTCATGCTGGTCTAACTGGTCTCTCTCATGCTGGTCTAACTGGTCTCTCTCATGCTGGTCTAACTGGTCTCTCTCATGCTGGTCTAACTGGTCTCTCTCTCTCTCTCTCATGCTGGTCTAACTGGTCTCTCTCTCTCTCTCATGCTGGTCTAACTGGTCTCTCTCTCTCTCTCTCATGCTGGTCTAACTGGTCTCTCTCTCTCTCTCATGCTGGTCTAACTGGTCTCTCTCTCTCTCTCATATGCTGGTCTAACTGGTCTCTCTCTCTCTCTCTCTCATGCTGGTCAAACTGGTCTCAGGTGGTATGTTCTGGATGCAGAGACAACCGACCTGGTGGCGATCCACACTGACGGGAACGAGCAGCTGTCGTTGATGCGGTTCTCTGTCGGTGGGTGAAGTCATCTTTTACAAAGCAGCTGGGCTGTTTCCATGACAACATTATGAGAGTAGTGAACTACATGACCCAGAATGCACCTCTCTGTGTCTGTAGATGGAGGTCTGTTGGCTGTTGGGTCTCATGACAACTTTATTTACCTCTACACCGTCTCAGAGAAAGGGCGCAAGTACAGCCGGTACGGGAAGTGCACGGTAAGAGTGCTTGTTGTTTTGCTTTGTTTCCACCTCTTTAACATTTGTATTGTTTTTGTTTGTATTGTTGTATTATTCTTACTACTGCAGGGCCCGTTTGGGCTTTTGGGAGCCGGCCTATTACTTGACTTGGGCCATTGCTGTTTACAGCGTTGTGGGTGGGGAGTTCACCCTCACCCTTTGGACTCTAGTGACATCCCAGAGTCTTGTTCTAATGTTTGAATATCCAGAAAAAGTCAACAGCCGCTGTGTGCTCCACACCCCATAACCCTATTGAATAGGGTGGGGGGGAAATCGATTCAGCATAGCATCGCGATATTTTGCATGCCAATATTGTATCGATACACGGAAGCCAAGTATCGATCTTTTATTATATCAACTATAAACTTTTTGGTCCTAGAGTATACAATCAATTGCTTTTTCAGCCCACTAGATGGTGCTGTGTTGTTTTGTGGTGAGGTCAGCAGAGGTCCCGAATCAGAAAGTTGGTCAAAATAAACATTGAGACAGAAAGAAATTAGAAATGCGCCGTCCACGTTTCACTCTTGGAACGCTCAGGTCATTTTCAGTCGATTTTCTCGATTTGACATGATTTCTTAAATTCACCTTTTAAGGCACTTGCATATAAGATACATACCCATGTCTTACATCATAAATTGGAGAACAATCTCAGCTCTCTATATAACGAGGCACCATTGTCATAAGGCAGAAGTGTAAAGAGAAAATATGACTCTAAAGCTGAAAAATGGAATCACGAAAATGTTGCCGGGCACAGGCAGCGGAAGCTTCTTTCAGCTAGACATAAAATTATATTTCTGCGATGCATTATCGCGAAGCTGTGAATATTTTAGAAACATAGTGTAATACCGCGGCCTCGCGGCCCCCGTGGAGGAAGAGTTAAATCAAACGTCTTGGCTTCCTGTCACTCGTAGCGCCGCTGCTCACAGCTGTTGCTTGAAACACGGGACAACATGCGCGACACGCCGCTGGTCAAAGACGTGAATTAAAGCATGAATCAAACTGGCTACTGGTCCTCTAGCAGCGCTGGAAGCGGCCGCCATTCAGACTCACTTCCTCGCGTCAAATCCACCGAGCTGTGTGCGGCTACGGATAATATTATAAACCCAGACACGAGGGCGTTTGATGTTACAACGTTTTGGGGATTTCCAGAAGTATAAGCAGTGAGTGGTTATTTCCATGGTGAATGGCGGAAATGAGAACTGCTTGCACAGAGATGAGCCCCGCCCCCTCTCCTCGCGTCCAGCTCAAATGACGCGACTATGTAGACTGTAATGACGCGACTATGTAGACTGTAATGACGCGACTATGTAGACTGTAATAATGAAGTGACTATGTAGACTGTAATGACGCGACTATGTAGACTGTAATAATGAAGTGACTATGTAGACCGTAATGGCGCGACTATGTAGACTGTAATGACGCGACTATGTAGACTGTAATGACGCGACTATGTAGACTGTAATGACGCGACTATGTAGACTGTAATAATGAAGTGACTATGTAGACTGTAATGACGCGACTATGTAGACTGTAATGACGCGACTATGTAGACTGTAATAATGAAGTGACTATGTAGACTGTAATGACGCGACTATGTAGACTGTAATAATTAAGTGACTATGTAGACTGTAATAATTAAGTGACTATGTAGACTGTAATGATGTGACTATGTAGACTGTAATAATGAAGTGACTATGTAGACTGTAATGATGTGACTATGTAGACTGTAATAACGAAGTGACTATGTAGACTGTAGTGATGTGACTATGTAGACTGTAATGAAGTGACTATGTAGACTGTAATGAAGTGACTATGTAGACTGTAGTGATGTGACTATGTAGACTGTAGTGATGTGACTATGTAGACTGTAATGAAGTGACTATGTAGACTGTAGTGATGTGACTATATAGACTGTAGTGATGTGACTATATAGACTGTAGTGATGTGACTATGTAGACTGTAGTGATGTGACTATGTAGACTGTAGTGATGTGACTATGTAGACTGTAATGAAGTGACTATGTAGACTGTAGTGATGTGACTATGTAGACTGTAATGAAGTGACTATGTAGACTGTAGTGATGTGACTATGTAGACTGTAATAATGAAGTGACTATGTAGACTGTAATAATGAAGTGACTATGTAGACTGTAATGATGTGACTATGTAGACTGTAGTGATGTGACTATGTAGACTGTAGTGATGTGACTATGTAGACTGTAGTGATGTGACTATGTAGACTGTAATGAAGTGACTATGTAGACTGTAATAATGAAGTGACTATGTAGACTGTAATGCAGTTCAGTTTGTCAGGTGCAACATCTATGACATGTTGGTCAGTTTGTCTGCTTCACAATCACATTTTGCTGCAATAAAAATTATTGAAGTGAGATGAACAGACTGAAAACGTTATCTTCTTAGATACAATTTGTTGACAAAGTTTTCCTTTGGGGACAATTTGCGGTGGAAAAAAGGGAATAAATCACAATACTCAATAAATCGCAGTATCATGATATATATCATGATATCGCAGTATTGTGATATTGAATCGGGAACCAAGTATCGTGATCGAATCGTGGGACCTCTGGTGATTCCCACCACTACTATTGAACACGCCCTGACCCTATTGATTGTGTCCTAACCCTATTGAACACGCCCTAACCCTATTGATTGTGTCCTAACCCTATTGAACACGCCCTAACCCTATTGAATACGCCCTGACCCTATTGATTGTGTCCTAACCCTATTGAGCACGCCCTGACCCTATTGAGCACGCCCTGACCCTATTGATTGTGTCCTAACCCTATTGAGCACGCCCTGACCCTATTGAGCACGCCCTGACCCTATTGAGCACGCCCTGACCCTATTGAACGTGTCCTAACCCTATTGAACGTGTCCTAACCCTATTGAACGTGTCCTAACCCTATTGGACAGGTCCTAACCCTATTGGACAGGTCCTAACCCTATTGAACCCTATTGAACGAGGTCCTATTGATTGTGTCCTAACCCTATTGAACGTGTCCTAACCCTATTGAATGTGTCCTAACCCTATTGAATGTGTCCTAACCCTATTGAACGTGTCCTAACCCTATTGATTGTGTCCTAACCCTATTGGACGTGTCCTAACCCTATTGGACGTGTCCTAACCCTATTGGACGTGTCCTAACCCTATTGGACAGGCCCTAACCCTATTGAACGTATCCTAACCCTATTGGACAGGTACTAACCCTATTGGACGTGTCCTAACCCTATTGGACGTGTCCTAACCCTATTGAATGTGTCCTAACCCTATTGAATGTGTCCTAACCCTATTGAACGTGTCCTAACCCTATTGATTGTGTCCTAACCCTATTGGACAGGTCCTAACCCTATTGGACAGGCCCTAACCCTATTGGACAGGCCCTAACCCTATTGGACAGGCCCTAACCCTATTGGACGTGTCCTAACCCTATTGGACGTGTCCTAACCCTATTGGACGTGTCCTAACCCTATTGGACGTGTCCTAACCCTATTGGACAGGTCCTAACCCTATTGGACGTGTCCTAACCCTATTGGACGTGTCCTAACCCTATTGGATGTGTTCTAACCCTATTGGACAGGTCCTAACCCTATTGGACAGGTCCTAACCCTAGCTAAGGCAGAGAAAGCCTTGTGTGTGGTAGCTGAATAAAGTTGGATGCATACTTCTATGTTACGGGTTTTCTCCTCTCCACACGGCCCACACTTCACCAGGAGGGTTAGGTCTAGTGCTCTGAACATTCAGACAGGTGACTTTATCTTCTCTCACCTGTTTGAAGAGTCAGAGAATAAAGTTCGCACTTGTGAGATTATCTTCTCGAATAGAGAACTACAAATACCAGAATTCACTGGTGCTGAAACAGAAAATCAGTGTGTTTTCATGATTTACCTGAATGTTTTCACAGGGACATTCCAGCTACATCACACACCTGGACTGGTCACCTGACAACAACTTCATCATGTCCAACTCTGGAGACTACGAGATCCTCTATTGTGAGTACTGTGACACCTTCTGTAAGGCGCTCCCACGAGTCCCGAGCGCCCTGACGCCAGCCCACTGTAGGGTCCTGCTCCTAGCTGTTCTTACTGACCGGGACTCTTTAGCTCGCCTCGGCCGTGCCCTGAGCGCGCCTCGCCTGTCTGTCTGCCGTGTGTGTTCACGTCCTGTCTGTCTGCCGTGTGTGTTCACGTCCTGTCTGTCTGCCGTGTGTGTTCACGTCCTGTCTGTCTGCCGTGTGTTCCTGTCCTGTCTGTCTGCCGTGTGTTCACGTCCTGTCTGTCTGCTGTGTGTGTTCACGTCCTGTCTGTCTGCCGTGTGTGTTCACGTCCTGTCTGTCTGCAGTGTGTGTTCACGTCCTGTCTGTCTGCTGTGTGTGTTCACGTCCTGTCTGTCTGCTGTGTGTGTTCACGTCCTGTCTGTCTGCCGTGTGTGTTCACGTCCTATCTGTCTGCCGTGTGTGTTCCTGTCCTGTCTGTCTGCTGTGTGTGTTCACGTCCTGTCTGTCTGCCGTGTGTGTTCACGTCCTGTCTGTCTGCCGTGTGTGTTCACGTCCTGTCTGTCTGCCGTGTGTGTTCACGTCCTGTCTGTATGCCGTGTGTGTTCACGTCCTGTCTGTATGCCGTGTGTGTTCACGTCCTGTCTGTCTGCCGTGTGTGTTCACGTCCTGTCTGTATGCCGTGTGTGTTCACGTCCTGTCTGTATGCCGTGTGTGTTCACGTCCTGTCTGTATGCCGTGTGTGTTCACGTCCTGTCTGTCTGCTGTGTGTGTTCACGTCCTGTCTGTCTGCCGTGTGTGTTCACGTCCTGTCTGTCTGCCGTGTGTGTTCACGTCCTGTCTGTCTGCTGTGTGTGTTCACGTCCTGTCTGTATGCCGTGTGTGTTCACGTCCTGTCTGTATGCCGTGTGTGTTCACGTCCTGTCTGTATGCCGTGTGTGTTCACGTCCTGTCTGTCTGCCGTGTGTTCCTGTCCTGTCTGTCTGCCGTGTGTGTTCACGTCCTGTCTGTCTGCTGTGTGTGTTCACGTCCTGTCTGTCTGCTGTGTGTGTTCACGTCCTGTCTGTCTGCCGTGTGTGTTCACGTCCTGTCTGTCTGCCGTGTGTGTTCACGTCCTGTCTGTCTGCCGTGTGTGTTCACGTCCTGTCTGTCTGCCGTGTGTGTTCACGTCCTGTCTGCCGTGTGTGTTCACGTCCTGTCTGTCTGCCGTGTGTGTTCACGTCCTGTCTGTCTGCCGTGTGTGTTCACGTCCTGTCTGTCTGCTGTGTGTGTTCACGTCCTGTCTGTCTGCCGTGTGTGTTCACGTCCTGTCTGTCTGCCGTGTGTGTTCACGTCCTGTCTGTCTGCCGTGTGTGTTCACGTCCTGTCTGTCTGCCGTGTGTGTTCACGTCCTGTCTGCCGTGTGTGTTCACGTCCTGTCTGTCTGCCGTGTGTGTTCACGTCCTGTCTGTCTGCTGTGTGTGTTCACGTCCTGTCTGTCTGCCGTGTGTGTTCACGTCCTGTCTGTCTGCCGTGTGTGTTCACGTCCTGTCTGTCTGCCGTGTGTGTTCACGTCCTGTCTGCCGTGTGTGTTCACGTCCTGTCTGCCGTGTGTGTTCACGTCCTGTCTGTCTGCCGTGTGTGTTCACGTCCTGTCTGCCGTGTGTGTTCACGTCCTGTCTGTCTTGCAGACTGTTTCCGCCCCTTCACCCCTACTGTGGTTTATGCTGGGAAGAGACACAGGCCGTTTCTCAATCAGCGTTCTTCTCTGTACTCGTGTTCTCTGGACTCGTGAAACGTCATCAGTCGCAGCCCGAGTACTGTTCCAATTCAAAAGTCCGCACTTTATAATTTTATTTTGTAAACCCTTGTTTGGCAGTTGTTTTTCAATAAAATAAAGCAAGCCAATCCACTTTTTCATGTTGATAAGAGCATTAAAATCCCCCCCAAAAAATTGCGATTAATCGCGATTAAATATTTTAATCGTTTGACAGCACTAATTTATACACACAATATATGTACAATGATATGTGTGTCTGTGAAACCAGTGTAAAAAAGCAGGGTTGTCATATTTTGTTTGACTGTAAAAATACTTCACAGTGAAGAATCAGAGTAACTCATGACAACGACAGCTGAGGTGGTGACGTCATCAAGTCAGCTGCTGTTCCAATTGCAGAAAGACGTCCTGCGTCCTCCGTCCTTGAGAGTCTGGACTCCCAAGTCCAAAAGTTCACAAGTCTGGACTTAGCGTACTTGGTATTGAGAAACGGCCACAATTAGTTCAGCTGAGGCCTCTTCCGGAACTGTTCCCTGAGCCACGCCCCCTATGCAGCTGAGCACGCCCCCACTCCCCTCTACAGCTGAGCCACGCCCCCTATGCAGCTGAGCACGCCCCCACTCCCCTCTACAGCTGAGCCACGCCCCCTCTGCAGCTGAGCCACGCCCCGTATGCAGCCACGCCCCCACTCCCATTTGCAGCTGAGCCACGCCCCCTATGCAGACACGCCCCACTCCCATTTGCAGCTGAGCCACGCCCCCTATGCAGACACGCCCCCACTCCCCTCTGCAGCTGAGCCACGCCCCCCGCCACCATACCTTCTTACTGTAGGACAGTGGCTCTCAAACTGTGGGGCGCGACCCTCTAGTGGGGCGCGGAGGTATTACAGGTGGGGCGCGGGGGGTGATGCCGTTTAAAAAAAATATATATTTAAAAAATATATTATTTTTTAATTAAAAAAATTATATATAATTCTTTATTAATCCCACAGTGAGGAAATTATTCTCTGCATTTTACCCATCCTTAGTAATGAAGGGGCAGTGAGCTGCTGTGAAGCTCTGGGGCTTCAGTGTCTTATCAAGGACACTTCAACATGAAACTATGGGGAGACCAGGAAACAAACAGGCTACCTTGTTTCAGGACGACCACTCTCCCCATGAACATGATAACTTTAAATAGTACAAAAGTACAAAGTACACGGACATAAAACGTCATTAATAAATACATGGAGAAATGCTGTACTTTCGTGGAAATGTTTAGTTACGACGTTAACAGGTTACGATGTGCGACACGGCGATTCTTGGCGTTTTGCTAAAAGCCTCCGCGAGATCTCGTGAGGTCGGCTTTTCTGCTGTTGCCTCTCAAAACAGAATATAGATCTCAGCTCAACATTGAGCATGAATTGAGAGCGGCCGTATCAAATCTACAACCCTGTTTTAAAAATATTTGTAGATGAAAGCAGTTCACTGCAGCCACTAATACTGATACGTGATGGCTCACGTATCTGCACTCATTTAGTTTTGCACAGGTTGCACGTTATTGTTATTATCTTCAAAATATATTCAGTGCAAAACTGTTTTTTGCCAAATATTAGTTATTTTTTGCACAGATAGAACTTTATTTGCAATAACATGTGCAAAGTGATTGCACATGTTATTAGTTTTTGTCTGATGGAGCGATCTGGTTTACTTGGAAGGGATTGCAATTTTCTTTATTCTATTATTTGAAAAAGCACGGATGGAGGAGTCACAAGAAGTTGGACCATTTTATTACAATTTTGTTGTGGCGGTGGGATACGAACATTTTTCTTCCTCCAAAGTGGGGCGTGACAGAAAAAGTTTGAGAACCACTGCTGTAGGACTGTGTAGTAGTGTTGTGTAGTCACAGTTGTTTGTTTTCAGGGGATGTTCCGAACGGTTGTAAACTGATCAGAAATCGTTCCGAGTGTAAAGACATCGACTGGGCGACCTACACCTGCGTACTGGGATACCACGTGTTCGGTTAGTACACCTGCAGCACACCCAATACACTTAGAACACCTGTACGCTTGCTAAACCTAATGCACATAGTACACCTACTACATTTAGTACACCTGCACATTAGTACACCTGCACATTACTACAACTGCTACACTTTTGCCGGCATAGGCATAGTTCAACTCTCGATAAATAAATAAACAGAAACAAGAGCAATAAATCCAAACATGTGACTTACCTGTTGTATCCTTGTTTGGGTTACCTACCTATACTTGTTGTTCAAACTTTGTGATAATTTGTTCCTGTTTCCATATTAATGTGTGTGTTTGTTAGGTGTGTGGCCGGAGGGTTCAGATGGCACAGACATCAACGCTCTGATCAGATCTCACAGCAGGAAAGTGATCGCTCTGGCTGACGACTTCTGTAAAGTTCACCTGTTTGCCTACCCATGCTCCACCCCCAAGGTGAGACACACACCTTTCTAACACACTTTGTTGAATTTATGAAGTCTTATATTTAGAGAGTCCAATAAGATGGAATCCTTTAACCAAAATACATCACTCTGTTTTTCACTACTCCAAAGAACATAAAATAACAGAAAACTGATCAGTCAATCAATAATGTGTTTGTGCTTCTACAGGCACCCAGCCATAAGTACAGCGCACACAGCAGTCATGTGACCAACGTCAGTTTCCTGTATAACGACAGTCACCTGATCTCGACTGGCGGGAAGGACACCAGCATCATGCAGTGGCGTTTGGTGGAAAAGTCTTCGCTCTCTCTCACCGATGGCCTCCTATCTAACTCTGTCCCTCATCGAGTGGACCCCGTCTTCGCCCTCCCTCCTCCCGCAGTAGCCACGCCCACACAGGACCACGTCCTTCCTCCGACAGCCAATGGAACCCAAGAACCCTGCCCAGACACCCCGCCCCCAACAAAGTTAGCCCTGCCCAGATCTGAGTTAACCCCGCCCCCCTCAGACAGCACAGTGAGTCTGAAGGACAGCCTGGAGCCGAGCGATGACACCGCCACGCCTAGCGACGAGGGGTTGCCCCCCCTCAGCCCCCCCTCATAGACAGGCAGCATCTCGGTGTGTATGAATGTCGCTACAGCTGTCTTTGTGAGCAATAGGCTGAGTTTTACACCTTGTGAGGACGCTTTTACAAAGACATTTTGTTTGTCCCTCACTTTGTGTTGGACCTCTACATTTCAGGGTTCAGACTTAGTCTTAAGGTTGGAATCAGGTTTACATTCAGTTTGTGTGCGTTAGGGTTAGGCATGTAGCTAGTCAAGGTTTAGTAAGAGTTCATACCATATGATACATAACTCAGTCAAATCACAGAGAGCTGAAATGCATATTGATATCATTCAATGTGACTGACACTTCCGGAGGACATCTGTGATGTCCATCCAGAAAGACGCTTTAGAACTCGAGTGAGAATCATCATATACTTAATGTTCTGCTGATCAGAGATCATTCAGCAGACGTTTAACGTCTCCATTCAACGTCTGCTGAAGTTCGACTTAATGTGAAAAAATAGAATCAAGAATTCTCGGTGGTCCAGGTATAGTGGTTGCTTTAAGGGGCTCGAGCATGCGGTCAATGAGGGTCTCCAGAAGTATACAAATACTAACGTGTGTGTGTGTTGGGACTCAAACCTGTGGCTCCAGTGTCACATGTTTCTTTTCATCTATCAACACTTTCCTTCAGTTTAATCTAATGTGATGTCACAGTTTGAAACACCTGGAGAGTCTGATTTACCTGAGGAAAGACTGGAAGAGGAGCAGTTACCTGTCCCACCTGAATATTTACTCTTTGAAAAATGTAAAAGCTCACCTTGGTCCAGATGTGCCTTCTACTTGTCTGCCTTAGGGTTAGGGGTTAGGGGCAGCAGAGGACCTGGAACAGGTGTGACAGGGTTAGGGGTTAGAGGATACGGGATAGGAGCAGCAGAGGACCTGGAACAGGTGTGGCTAGGGGTTAGGGGCAGCAGAGGACCAGGAACAGGTGTGACAGGTGGCAATCAGGTAACTTTTTCTCCTCCATTGAGAGTAGAGCCGGTGAACAGGAAGTGAACCTGCAAGTCTTACATGTCTTTTAGAAACTAGTTGTTTTTTAAAATTTGGTTTAGCAATTCTTTAGATAGGGTTAAGGTTAACAAACAACAACTTACTAACAATGTTTTATTAGTGTCTTTATAAAGAAAAATACTGTTAACAATGATTGATTATGAGTTTCTAATGAATATTGATCAAAGCAATCATGTTCAATGAGCTGCACAACTTAAAGTCAAGTTTCATTCACTTATTTGACTTATTTAGTTTTACTGCCAAACTCAAAACTTAATTACAATAATTAAATATTAATTGAATACTTCTGACTGATGTTTCACAATAAAAGCTCTCCAGGGAGAAGACGGTACCATGGAAGGCGTTTAATGTAAATCATCCCAGATATATGAACTTCACAGGGTTAACCTAACCATAACCGTTAAATTACCCCAACTGAAGGAGATAAGTCAACTACCAGTCCCAGGGTGCATTTCACAAAAAAAACATCCAATCACAGAGTTCCCCATTTGGTTGTCTTAGATCTGGTCTTGGTACTAATCCGGTCTCCCATCTCTTGGATCTGTTTTGAGAACCTCTGACCTTCGACACAGTGTCAAGAGATCTGAAGGGAAGTAAACGGGAAGTAAACAGAATCGACCTCCAGAGTGAAAACTGTGACTCAAATGTTTTGTAATAGATTGAAGTGGATCAGATGGAAAGACAGGATCTGTTTGTATATACTGCAGATATCTGTATATTTCTGTTCATCAGGGGCAGCAGCTCCTCAGCTACACTGTAAAAATCCCATTTAACGCTCGCATCTCTCAGCCAATCAGCTCACAGGAAACCCATGAGAACCTCTCCCCTGATTGGCTGGATCCAGTGACTCGCTGAACGACTGCTGATGTTTGTTTTTACTCTTCTGGACCATTTCTGTTCAAAATGTAATCTGAATGTCATGACGACGTCACTCCTGGGGGGGGGTCATGAATGTGTTTGCCTTGTTAATACTCTTCATCTTCTCTACACTCGTCTCTGAAGGGACGGTATGGAATCTTGGGACTCACTGGATGTCCAAGGAGGGGCGGTGCCAGATGGGGGTTATGGGGGGGCGGTGCCAGAGAGGGGGGGTTATGGGGGGGCGGTGCTGGGGGGGTGGGGTCAAAGGGGGGGTTATGGGAGGGGCGGAGTCATAGGGGGGTTATGGGAGGGCCTGGGTCATGTGGGGATTTCTGGATTCAAGCGTTTGTTTATTTTACAGTTGTCATTAACGACATTGATACCCATGATGATGATTATGTTCATGTGACTGTTTTGAGCCAATTTAGTCTTCTGGGATGCATTCCTGTCAGACGACAGACTGTACTGAAGATTTCAACAAAAAAATGCAAATAAATTTTTTCAAAACTGAAGACTTACCTCAAGTGTCCTTCCTGTTGCGGTTTCCATGGCGATGTGGTGGTACAGGTGAGTTCATCTCAGTCTGCAGTTTCAGCTCTGGCCTTTAGGTGTCGCTGTAGATACAATATATAGCTACCAGCAGGGGCGGTTTTGGGCACGGGCGACCCGGGCAGCCGCCCGGGGCGGCACTTTTTCATGACGCGTGGAGGGCGGCACGACCACTTAAAAATATATATATATTTATATATATATCATCTGGGCCGCGAAGCGGTTTTCCATTATCTATCATATCACTGTGTGGGGAATTGGCAGACTGGCGCCCCCTGCAGCTGCAGGCGCCCTGCTTGCTAAGAAGGTTCCGTCTACTAGTGACATGTCGGTCGAACCAAACGGCTCTGAGAGCTCTCTGACGAGGACGACGGAGCGGCTTTTTTTTTCTCTTTTCTCTCTCTCTCTCTCTCTCTCTCTCTCTCTCTCTCTCAAGCCGCATGTGATTGGTCAATATGTGTGGCGTCGTCTCTGTGCCTGCGATGAGCAGAGGGGGAGGAGTTACACAGTTCATGTGACGTCACCAGACTGTGCATCGTAGCAGCTTCAGTCCCCTCAGAGAGAATGTTCTCCAACAGGCAGATCATTACGAGAAGAAACAGGATCAGCCCTCACAGCTGAGGCTCTTGGTCTTTCTCCATGTAAACCTTCACTGAAGGACAAAAGTCTTTCTTTTTGTTTTACACATTTGAATTTATATTTTGTTGTGTGATTCTGTAAGCTTCTGTATGTTGTTTCACTTTAAATCTGTTAAGTATTAAAAAGCTAAAAGTTTAAAATAGTTAAAAGTTAGTTAAGTTCATTTGTAAATAGTTAAACGTTTGTTTTTGCACTTTCTAATTTTATTTTATCACTCTGTAGAGTGTATGAATAAAAGTGTATTTATATAATAAACATTTGATATAGTGCATGTTTTTTTTTACATTAGTAATTCATATTGCGCATAATTTTACATTATTGTTGGTAATAAATTAATTTAAGCACCAAAAAATCTGAAGAGTCATTTGGGAGCCGAAAGAGCCGTCTCTTTTTAGTGAGCCGAGCCAAAAGAGCCGGTTCCCTAAAAAGAGCCGAATTCCCATCACTACCGTCTACAGATCATGTGTGAGAAGGGGGAGGGGGAGGGGGAAGGGGAGGGGGAGGGGGATAGTTCACCTCTGTCTCCCAAATGGAACGGACAAGGGGGGGAACAGGGGGATCCACTGTAGGCTATAGAGCAGTACTCTAATGCAGTCAGTTATGTTGTAACTTATACTGTGTTGTGCAGAATTGTGTGCATTGATTCTCTTAAGTGTGTTATTCAAATGTTCTATTGAATGATTTGTGCAATTGAGGACTTTAAGTTTATAATAAAAAAATAAAAAAGTTCCCGGCGGGGGGGGGGGGGGGGGGGCGCTCGGAGGGGGTATCGCCCGGGGCGTAATTACATGTAGAACCGCCACTGGCTACCAGTATTCATGTACCGCAGGAGCTTCTATTAGCTGAATAACCGAACAATTATAAGTTAATAAACAGCTATTAGGTGTTTCTAATGCGTTGAACATCAACAGATCTCCCTGAGCTTTCTGCCATTTTGATCCCGTTAAAGGGTTTTGGGGGAGCTGCAGCATTCTGGATCAACTGGAGAGATTTAAGAGTAGCCTGATAATAAGGAGTTACAGTAATCCAGTCTATAAGTAACAAATGCCTCCTCTGTACTTGTGTACTTTTACTGCTGATACTCTAACTACATGAAGCTGAAAGTACTTATGTACTTTCACTTGAACCAAAAAGACACACTCAGGAGGTTTGTTAAGTTCCCAGAAACAACACTGACACGTGAGTCAAAGTACAGAGAGGAGATCCTCTCACTTTATTTCACAACATGTTTTTTCATGATGGAAGTATTTCCTGCGCTGTGATTGGCTCAAGCGTTGCACCGGTCGGTGTAGCAACAGGTCCATCCGGGTTTAGAGCAGTTGTTCCTTTTAGTGCAACCCTTTTCTCCGTTATCTGCAACAGTAAACAGCAAACTCATCGACAGAGCCTCAACACATACCAGAGATTAATAATAAGACTTTCATTTTTGAATTCATAGTGCTTGCTAGATCCTCTGTGGATTCATTATCATTGTACACGTGTATGCTTATTACACTTCACACACTTCACATACGTACTTTGCATTTTGCACTCTATTGTTTACATTTAATTTGCTAAATGAATACACTCTGCAGCTGTACATATATTTCATTCCAGTTATTTGTATTCTATGTGTGTGTGTGTGTGTGTGTGTATATATATATATATATATATATACATACGTATATATATATACACATATAAATAAAACTTCAATTTTATTTTGTATATATCTTTCATCCCCGTTGCTTTTTTATATATATTTATCTTGTGTGTTTATTTGTATCTGTAAGTTGTAAGGCACTACTACGACAACAAATTTCCCCTTGGGGATTAATAAAGTATATATATATATCTATCTTTTTACAGAGATGTAGCTGTAAATAGGTATATATTGTCCTGATCTACTGGACCTACGTCTTAATCCTTAAATCTTCATTTAAATTCCACACAAAAATCTTTAAAATCCAGATTTCCACTCACTTCTGGTGTAGCAGGCCTGTTGGACTGGGCCGCTGCAATCCAGCAGCATGTTGTTGACCATCAGGAAATCCTGTCCGTAACACTGGATGTTAAGCTTCTGAGCTGCAACACAAACACATAGGATCAGACGTCATCTGAGGCCTTTTAAAATAAATGTTGCAGGAGTCTAAGTGAGAAATGAGTGGATGATCCTAAAGTCAAGATTGATCAACACAGTTTGACAGTTATGAATTTGTGAACACAGACGTCCTTCAGCTGTCCAGAAATCACTGTGATTGTTCCTTTAGTTTAAATAGATGCGAGTGTGATCGTACCTTGTTCCTTTAGTTTAAATAGATAAATGTGTGAGTGTGATTGTACCTTTAGTTTAAAGAGATAAATGTGAGTGTGATTGTACCTTTAGTTTAAAGAGATAAATGTGAGTGTGATCGTACCTTCAGTTTAAAGAGATAAATGTGAGTGTGATCGTACCTTTAGTTTAAAAAGATAAATGTGAGTGTGATCGTACCTTTAGTTTAAAAAGATAAATGTGAGTGTGATCGTACCTTTAGTTTAAAGAGATAAATGTGAGTGTGATCGTACCTTTAGTTTAAAAAGATAAATGTGAGTGTGATCGTACCTTTAGTTTAAAGAGATAAATGTGAGAGAGTGGTCGTACCTGAACAAAGTGGCAGCAGCAGCAGCAACAGCAGGTAACCCTTCATGATTCTGGTCTTTTGTCAATGCAACTCAACAAGCAGCAAACGTGTAATAATGAAAAGACCAAAGCTGGACTTTTATCCTCTTTTGAGACACACACACACACACACACACACACACAGTTCAAAGTAAAAAAAAACCCTAACCCTATTTTAGCTGCGTTTCAGTCGATGTTTCTGCTGAGTCATGACTACATTTTCCTGCACTTTGGACACTGAAGTAGAACAAACAGTTTGTCCCACTGCGAAAGCTTCTATTGATCTGAGCGAGTTAATGAAGGGTTGAGTTTGGCAATCGTCTATATGTTTTTGAAAGTTGGTGCTAGAGTCCTGACACACACCATTGAAGACAGTTGGTCGAGGTTGATGGTAAAAAATCCATCCAGACACACAACAGGGCCCACAGCCTCCTCCATGGCCATCCCACCTGAGGATGGACCGGCAGTAGTCGAGGGCAGGAGATCACCGATCCTGTCTCTAATAGCCAGAATCTTACCATTGAAGAAGTTCATGAAGTCATTATTAGCCTTAGATTGACCCGGTCACAGGACCTTCTCACTGCATTCAATTCAGTCTGACAACCAGTTGGTATTTTTCAAAGTTTGTATTGAAACTGCTCAACAGGGGCGGTCGCAGGGGCAGATGAGCACTCAGTGACGGCCTCGAACTGCCCTCTCATCTCTTTAGCCTGGTTCCTATCAAGAGCCAGGGCGTAGAAGCGGTCTGCTGTCCCCGTGTTGTGACACATGGACCTGGCCAGTTTCGTTCGAGCAGCGGGTGTGTGGTAGTTTTTTGCCTGAGAACAGAAGAGAAGACAGGATTTTTTTTCTAAGTTATTTCTGGTACCCCTGGTCCTCTAGAATAAGAAGTGCTTTATCGCCGTACTCACGTGGCCTGAGACAGCAGTGCGCAGGTCGATGAAGGTGGGCTTGCCAGGAAGGCCCATCTCCCCCCACGCCTTCTGCATGTATCGGACGAGGTTTTTAACGGTCCCAGAGCCGGCGCTGATTAGAACCAGGTTGTTTTGGGGCCTGGAGCGCGCCCGGATAGCCAACCACTTCTCAACCCAGGAGAACACATCGAACGTTAGATAGATCTGTGCACACCCAAAATCTAGGTTTGTTTTGTGCTCCTTCACCGAGATCACGTAGCCCTCGTCCCCATCAAGGAGCGGTTCTTCTTTGGCCTGGTCCACCTCGTCAACCGTCATGTTTGTCAGAACACCTGGGCGGTGCCCACAAATCGAGACGATGTAGGCCGCGAAGTAGCCGTAGAAAGCGCACCTGGCTTTAAAGTCATTGCCATGGGTCTCCAGTTGCTCTGAAGACAGGGTAAAATACAGCATTAACAACACACGCACGCACGCGCGCGTGCGCACGCGAGCTGTATGGCCTAGTCATGCTCTCTCTTACCCAGTAAAGAGGGGATAATATCCCAACACTTATCCTGGCACCTCCGCAGGCAGCGTCCAGGGATAATTCTGCCCATCTTCATCGTCTTAACACGCAGCTGATGCGTCACCACAGAGGCCCCGAGCCCATGGAGAGTGGCTTTAAGACACCTCACCACGCTGATGAGTTGGGACGGTGAGAGGTTGCACTCAACTGGCGGTGCTTCGTGGAGGTAGCTGCAGAATTGAGCGATGTTCCTAATGGAGAAATTGATAGTCCTAGTCGCTTTGCCCTCGGTGCGCAGGTGGTCGACGTACCTCCGAATACCATCCATGTCGTACAAGAAAACCCAGTCGGAGGTGTTCTTTTTTCCCACTGAGAGGAATGAGAGAAATTACCTCACTCGGCTCTCTTTTGAAAGAGAATTTTCTTTCTTTTTAAAAGTGGGTGAGGTGCCCGCTTGGAACTTTGTGTACTCCTCCAGGAACCGCTCTGAAACGAAATTAGCCCACAATAAACACTCTCATACGGCTTGATCACATTCAAAAGTAAGCCCGGAGAGAAGTCTTGTTTCTTACTGAGTGTCGGTGGAAGTTTCAGGCGGGTCATCGAGGCCCCTCGCCCGGCCCCGTTGAAGATGGATGAGCTAACCTCCGCACCTGCTCCCTCTTCATCTTCATATTCGTCTTTGTCTTAGTCTTCGTAGCCAGGCTGCTCCACACTCTGCCCGGAGTCAGGCTGCTCCACACTCTGCCAGGCCTCATCGCCCTGTGTGCCACGGCTGTCTGCTTCAGCTCGCTCAGAGTAGAAATGACGCAGCTTCTTACTCACTTTCTGGAGGTGTTTTACTGCCAAAACAGCCTCTTTATCCCTCATCTCCAGGCAACGTTTGAGTTTTGTATTCTCTAGCCGGAGTAGAGAACACTTTTCGGGTTTGCAGACCTCCACATCGACCTCTGGTGCCGGGAGGCACGGCTCCTCAATATCTAGTGTGGTCGACAGAGGCACACTGGGCTTGGACAAGCGCAGCTTTGATAACAACCTTAAGGTCAGGGTCTTCTGCGAACCTTGACGAAGGGCAGAAACAGACTCTTTATCCAGCTCTGGGTGTCCATCACGCAGGTGCTTGTCAAGCCTGGTGCCCTGGAGCGCACAGCCGGAGACGGGGCATGGTTCTTTGCGGATGTTGACTCGGCCGGAGCCGAAGTTCAACAGGAGCCTCCGCTCTTTCACATTCTTCACCTGATGAGACCGCTTCAGGTGGTTCGGTAAATCGGCGTAATCCTTCAAACAAACAGGACAGGTAGCCGTTTCGGAGCTCATAATCGTACTTACATCGTTCGAAGACCAGCAGAGAATGAGGGCTGGCTGCAAACCCGGTTTAAATGCATGGTGGTACGGCAAGTGACAGGTGTCTCTGGTTGCCAATCAACACAGTGAGTCAAAGGGATGCTGAGACAAAGACACGCCCAAAATCATATGTCAAACGCACCAAGAAAGTGGTTTTTATTCATCCGTAGCTCGGTCCAGAGGGGGTCTGTGGGTCAGTTTCATGCCGAAAAGTACGCAGGGGAAACGCACCTCGCTCAACAGAAGTCTCCGCTGCCTGCTCCAAAAAGTGCCCAAACTGTAAAAAATACCTCCGCGGGACCCGTCAACCACCGCGTGAGGTCGCTGTTCATGTCCAGAAAAGTGTTCGAAAAGCACAAAGCGCTCCGTGGATGTACAGGGTGTACTTCCATAAACGCCTTTTATTTCCCTCTGAACTGTATTTAATGCTGGTTCATAGACCCTCTATGACCAGCTTAGCAGTCCGCCCCGTGACCCCTCCTCGTGGGCATCACCTTCTGCCTTTAGCTCATGGTAAGCCTTTTTCTGAAAACTGGGTTTCTGAAATCGTGCGAGAGGTAATTTTGTCGCGTCGTGTCAAAGTGTGTCAATGTAAAATAAAGGCAAAGTTAAGTTTCGTACTTTGCTGTCCGTTTGGTGTCCCTGGTTATCTAACTCTGGCGCCCCTGGTTCTCTAACTCTGGCGCCCCTGGTTCTCTAACTCTGGCGCCCCTAGGGTTAGGTTTTTCATCTTTACTCATGAATCTCCCTACGTTCGCCCGACGGCTTGGTAGTTGAATGGAAACTCACGGCGGTGCACGGGCCGACGCATGTCATTTAGTAATACCTCCTCCGAAGATCTATTCACCCAGTGGGAAGTATTCATAAGGGGATGGTAAGGGGTAAAGTAAGTAGGAACCGGGTTGGGGTCCATATTGGTCAAATGATTAGTATGGGTAAGCTTTTGGTTGAGTAAGGTGCTGGTAGGAAATTGGCAGAAGTTAGGTGAGAGGAAGTGGGTAGGGGTTATTATCGGTAAAGTATTAGTTCCGGTAAGTGTTTGGTTGAGTAATGTGCTGGTAGGACCTTGGTTGAGGTTCGGCGAGAGGGCCGGTGCGTGGGTTGAAGTTAGGCGTGAATATGTAAGGGTTAGGTTTTTCATCTTTACTCATGAATCTCCCTACGTTCGCCCGACGGCTTGGTAGTTGAATGGAAACTCACGGCGGTGCACGGGCCGACGCATGTCATTTAGTAATACCTCCTCCGAAGATCTATTCACCCAGTGGGAAGTATTCATAAGGGGATGGTAAGAGGTAAAGTAAGTAGGAACCGGGTTGGGGTCCATATTGGTCAAATGATTAGTATGGGTAAGCTTTTGGTTGAGTAAGGTGCTAGTAGGAAATTGGTGGAAGTTAGGTGAGAGGAACTGGGTAGGGGTTATTATCGGTAAAGTATTACTTCAGGTAAGTATTTGGTTGAGTAATGTGCTGGTAGGAAATTGGTTGAGGTTCAAAGAGAGGGCCGGTGAGTGGGTTAGGGTTAGGGATAATGAATTTACTCATGAATCTCCCCACGTCGCCCGCCGGCTTCGCAGTTGAATAGAGACCCACGGCAGTGCACAGGCCGACGAATGTCATTTAGTCATTCCCCACGCCATAGATCTTTTAGCCCAATACGTTATGAGCTATTTTTATTTCTCTCCCTTTATTTTCTTCCTTTAGCCTTGGCCCCCTATTTTATTAACATATGTTGCCGAACAGACCGTTCAGTTTTTTCCGATTAAATTGAGGTTAGGCGTTGGTAGCTAAGTGGTTGAGGTCAGGACAGAATAACTGGGTTAGGGATAGTTTTGTTTAAAGTACCAGCAAGCCTTCGGTTGAGGTTAGGTTAGAGTTTAGGTAAATTCCTGGTTGAGTTTAGGTGTTGGTAGGAAATTGGTTGAGGTTAGGTGAAAGTTTAGGTAAATTCCTGGTTGAGTTTAGGTGTTGGTAGGAAATTGGTTGAGGTTAGGCGAGAGTTTAGGTAAATTCCCGGTTGAGTTTAGGTGTTGGTAGGAAATTGGTTGAGGTTAGGTGAAAGTTTAGGTAAATTCCTGGTTGAGTTTCGGTGTTGGTAGGAAATTGGTTGAGGTTAGGTGAAAGTTTAGGTAAATTCCTGGTTGAGTTTAGGTGTTGGTAGGAGGGTTAGGGTTAGGGTTAGGGTTAGGGGTTAGGGTTAGGGTTAGGGTTAGGGTTAGGGTTAGGGGGTTAGGGTTAGGGGTTAGGGTTAGGGTTAGGGGGGGTTAGGGTTAGGGTTAGGGTTAGGGTTAGGGTTAGGATTACGGAAGAAAACCACGTGGTGTGATCCCTCAGCTAATATCTTTTGTTCTGAAGCCGCCAGAGACTTGAACGTCGCACTTGTCAATACTAACTAGTGGATTACCGATCGATTGGTAGGAACCTCGACATTGTGGGACCTCGGGAAGGCCCTTTTCTGACATGTGCGTCAAAAGCGTGATGATCCCTCGCAATGTGTTGGCCTTGGCGTCAGAGCTTGACCCTGCATGTGCTTTGACATCACGGCTAGACTCTTTATGTGGTCTTTGACAGCACGGCTAGACTCTCTGCGTGTGCTTTGACATCAGGGCTATACTCTTTATGTGGTCTTTGACAGCACGGCTAGACTCTCTGCGTGTGCTTTGACATCACGGCTAGACTCTTTATGTGTGCTTTGACATCAGGGCTATACTCTTTATGTGGTCTTTGACAGCACGGCTAGACTCTCTGCGTGTGCTTTGACATCACGGCTAGACTCTTTATGTGTTCTATGACAGCACGGCTAGACTCCTTTGGCTGCCCCCGCTGGCCGCCGGCGTTACTGCACGCTCGAGCCAGCATAAACTGGTTAACTTGCATCCATAGTTTCCCAGGTTAGGCTATACCTGGTTAGGGGGTAGGATTACGGAAGAAAACCACGTGGTGTGATCCCTCAGCTAATATCTTTTGTTCTGAAGCCGCCAGAGACTTGAACGTCGCACTTGTCAATACTAACTAGTGGATTACCGATCGATTGGTAGGAACCTCGACATTGTGGGACCTCGGGAAGGCCCTTTTCTGACATGTGCGTCAAAAGCGTGATGATCCCTCGCAATGTGTTGGCCTTGGCGTCAGAGCTTGACCCTGCGTGTGCTTTGACATCAGGGCTATACTCTTTATGTGGTCTTTGACAGCACGGCTAGACTCTCTGCGTGTGCTTTGACATCAGGGCTATACTCTTTATGTGGTCTTTGACAGCACGGCTAGACTCTCTGCGTGTGCTTTGACATCACGGCTAGACTCTCTGCGTGTGCTTTGACATCACGGCTAGACTCTTTATGTGTGCTTTGACATCAGGGCTATACTCTTTATGTGGTCTTTGACAGCACGGCTAGACTCTCTGCATGTGCTTTGACATCACGGCTAGACTCTTTATGTGTTCTTTGACAGCACGGCTAGACTCTTTATGTGGTCTTTGACAGCACGGCTAGACTCTCTGCGTGTGCTTTGACATCACGGCTAGACTCTCTATGTGTGCTTTGACATCACGGCTAGACTCTTTATGTGTGCTTTGACATCACGGCTAGACTCTCTATGTGTGCTTTGACATCAGGGCTATACTCTGTATGTGGTCTTTGACAGCACGGCTAGACTCTCTGCGTGTGCTTTGACATCACGGCTAGACTCTCTATGTGTGCTTTGACATCACGGCTAGACTCTTTATGTGTGCTTTGACATCACGGCTAGACTCTCTATGTGTGCTTTGACATCACGGCTAGACTCTCTATGTGTGCTTTGACATCACGGCTAGACTCTTTATGTGTGCTTTGACATCACGGCTAGACTCTCTATGTGTGCTTTGACATCAGGGCTATACTCTGTATGTGGTCTTTGACAGCACGGCTAGACTCTCTGCGTGTGCTTTGACATCACGGCTAGACTCTCTATGTGTGCTTTGACATCACGGCTAGACTCTTTATGTGTGCTTTGACATCACGGCTAGACTCTCTATGTGTGCTTTGACATCAGGGCTATACTCTTTATGTGGTCCTTGACAGCACGGCTAGACTCTCTGCGTGTGCTTTGACATCACGGCTAGACTCTTTATGTGTGCTTTGACAGCACGGCTAGACTCTCTGCGTGTGCTTTGACATCAGGGCTATACTCTTTATGTGTGCTTTGACATCACGGCTAGACTCTCTATGTGTGCTTTGACATCACGGCTAGACTCTTTATGTGGTCTTTGACAGCACGGCTAGACTCTCTGCGTGTGCTTTGACATCACGGCTAGACTCTTTATGTGTGCTTTGACATCACGGCTAGACTCTTTATGTGGTCTTTGACAGCACGGCTAGACTCTTTATGTGGTCTTTGACATCACGGCTAGACTCTTTATGTGGTCTTTGACAGCACGGCTAGACTCTCTGCGTGTGCTTTGACAGCACGGCTAGACTCTCTGCGTGTGCTTTGACATCAGGGCTATACTCTTTATGTGGTCTTTGACAGCACGGCTAGACTCTCTGCGTGTGCTTTGACATCACGGCTAGACTCTTTATGTGTTCTATGACAGCACGGCTAGACTCCTTTGGCTGCCCCCGCTGGCCGCCGGCGTTACTGCACGCTCGAGCCAGCATAAACTGGTTAACTTGCATCCATAGTTTCCCAGGTTCGGCTATACTAGGGGGTAGGATTACGGAAGAAAACCACGTGGTGTGATCCCAAAACTAGAGGATGGTGGACAACCGAGGATGCTCTACTAGGGCCACTTGGTTTTAACTAGCTAGCATGCTGCTACCGGAAGTTAGCTTTCTATAGGGTCTACAGACTTGTCCTTTTGGAATCCTCTTCAAGGCTTCCAGGACAATGATCCCATCAAGTTTCAAGCACTTAAAATCTTTCCCTGAGGAGATATGAGCCTTTGAAGGAGTGAAATTGGTGTTTTGGGGGGGTCTTCAAACCACTCCCACGCAGAGATGCTAAGGGCTACAGAGTCACAACCAACATGGTTGGATCCCATTTGGCAGTGGCTACAACGTCAAAAAGAAAGCTAAGCTCTGACATGTTCAGAGCAAAAAAAGCTCTGATCAGCTCAGACTATTCAGGTGGTCTCAGGTTTGTTAGGCCTGACACCCTCTTTAAATCCTGGATTTCATACAGCCAATTAAGCCTTGTGGATGTTTTTAAGGGGATTTCACCCAATGACCTCATTGTAGGCCCTCTACTGAGTGTCTGTGAGAAAAATGGGAGAAAACAAATGAATATTTAGGAGTTTATTGCCATTTTTGCACTTGTCAAAAAAGATCAAAAGAAAACTACATTAGGGTCTGGTTAGGGCCCTTAACTTGCAGCTTTTGACCCCATATTTCAGGGTATGCATGTTGAGAAGCCCCTCTTGGTTTAGGAAAAGGATCCAGATCTCTAAGTGGTTTTAAAGTAATTAATTTGAATTAAAAGACTGCTTTGTGAGGAGAATGTGTTGGCCTTGGCGTCAGAGCTTGACCCTGCGTGTGCTTGGACATCAGCGCTAGACTCTTTATCCCTTATGCTACTCCAACTGTTATAACAGTAACACATGTGGATATACTTGTATCTTTGTAATTATACATCATATGTGACCTTAGGTACAACAGTTTCAACGATTAGCTTCTGTACAACCTGTTTCCTCATAATAAGTGTACAAAATGACATGTTACGATACCAGGTAAGTATTACATCACACAGTGTCTATTAGAATAAAACTTATTAGTCAAAATTGAACATGTTTCTGTCCCTCTCTCAAAGAAAAGTGCACTCAATAATACATCACAACATAATAAACAGTGGATATTAATATTGGTATTCAAGCCTTCACATTTTCCATCCTTTTATTTCTTTAACCCTCTGGGAGGGGGACTTGAGGTGAGACGTGCATCCCCAGGTGGTTGGGTTTAGTAGAAACCCACTGGTAGTGGTATATTAATTGATTGTGAGTTCAAATCAAATACCTTGAGGTGAGACAGCTAAGTAGTCATCCTCAATACAGGTTTACAATAAAGGACTTGAGATGACGTCATAAATGGTATGTAAACTAAACAATAATATAAAGCTACAACAATGGGTTGTATCAGTTCATAACTCTATGTGTGTGTGTTACTTAAATAGAGTGGAAATCTCTAAACAAACACAACAGCACACCTATGTTATAAATGTTTTCATAAAGAATTGTATTTTTGGTGACTTCCCATCAGGCCCCAGAGTAATACTGCACCTCTTTAGAAAGATTAAGACCTAAATCATCAGAATCTGCAATAATAATCACAATAAACACAAGCAATGACATTTTCACAAGCCTTTCCAGTCCAAAAATCATGTTTTTCGGTTCAGAAATAAAGAAATGAGCCATTTGTTTCATAAATCTTCGTTGCACCATAATGAAAGACCACTTGAAATGACCGTCTGCTTCCGCCTGTGTCATTTGACGAGCTTTCAGATGCGTTTGTGGAACGAGGAAACCGTAGGACCTCAAAACACGGAGAAAGAAATCTATGAGGTATAGCTGTTGCTTTCTCGCAGCTCGCGACGTCAATACTTTACACACAGTGATCCCACTACTACTGGAAGATGCGCACAGTCTCAATGGTTACATACGTGGTACTCTTTTCGAAATCCGTCGTTGTTAGACCCTCTGCGTGTGCTTTGACATCAGGGCTAGACTCTTTATATGTTCTTGGGAATGGCTGCGTAACCGCACGCGTGCGCCCCGTCACGACTTGTCCCTGCCGTCTTACTCTATAGGACCAGGGGTCCGGTTCCCTAAATCGAGCGAATAATGTGTTTTAACTCCGGGGGTGGGCTTAAGTTTGGGGGCCCGGGGTCGGGAGGTGAGCAAGGTTGGATGGGGTTTGAAGTCGCAAGATTGTTGCCGTCTTTTTTCCACCGACTCAATTTAGCTGTACTTTTAACGTTATTAAAAGGGTTAGGGGGTTAGGGTTAGGGTTAGGATTACGGAAGAAAACCACGTGGTGTGATCCCTCAGCTAATATCTTTTGTTCTGAAGCCGCCAGAGACTTGAACGTCGCACTTGTCAATACTAACTAGTGGATTACCGATCGATTGGTAGGAACCTCGACATTGTGGGACCTCGGGAAGGCCCTTTTCTGACATGTGCGTCAAAAGCGTGATGATCCCTCGCAATGTGTTGGCCTTGGCGTCAGAGCTTGACCCTGCATGTGCTTTGACATCACGGCTAGACTCTTTATGTGGTCTTTGACAGCACGGCTAGACTCTCTGCGTGTGCTTTGACATCAGGGCTATACTCTTTATGTGGTCTTTGACAGCACGGCTAGACTCTCTGCGTGTGCTTTGACATCACGGCTAGACTCTTTATGTGTGCTTTGACATCAGGGCTATACTCTTTATGTGGTCTTTGACAGCACGGCTAGACTCTCTGCGTGTGCTTTGACATCACGGCTAGACTCTTTATGTGTTCTATGACAGCACGGCTAGACTCCTTTGGCTGCCCCCGCTGGCCGCCGGCGTTACTGCACGCTCGAGCCAGCATAAACTGGTTAACTTGCATCCATAGTTTCCCAGGTTAGGCTATACCTGGTTAGGGGGTAGGATTACGGAAGAAAACCACGTGGTGTGATCCCTCAGCTAATATCTTTTGTTCTGAAGCCGCCAGAGACTTGAACGTCGCACTTGTCAATACTAACTAGTGGATTACCGATCGATTGGTAGGAACCTCGACATTGTGGGACCTCGGGAAGGCCCTTTTCTGACATGTGCGTCAAAAGCGTGATGATCCCTCGCAATGTGTTGGCCTTGGCGTCAGAGCTTGACCCTGCGTGTGCTTTGACATCAGGGCTATACTCTTTATGTGGTCTTTGACAGCACGGCTAGACTCTCTGCGTGTGCTTTGACATCAGGGCTATACTCTTTATGTGGTCTTTGACAGCACGGCTAGACTCTCTGCGTGTGCTTTGACATCACGGCTAGACTCTCTGCGTGTGCTTTGACATCACGGCTAGACTCTTTATGTGTGCTTTGACATCAGGGCTATACTCTTTATGTGGTCTTTGACAGCACGGCTAGACTCTCTGCATGTGCTTTGACATCACGGCTAGACTCTTTATGTGTTCTTTGACAGCACGGCTAGACTCTTTATGTGGTCTTTGACAGCACGGCTAGACTCTCTGCGTGTGCTTTGACATCACGGCTAGACTCTCTATGTGTGCTTTGACATCACGGCTAGACTCTTTATGTGTGCTTTGACATCACGGCTAGACTCTCTATGTGTGCTTTGACATCAGGGCTATACTCTGTATGTGGTCTTTGACAGCACGGCTAGACTCTCTGCGTGTGCTTTGACATCACGGCTAGACTCTCTATGTGTGCTTTGACATCACGGCTAGACTCTTTATGTGTGCTTTGACATCACGGCTAGACTCTCTATGTGCGCTTTGACATCACGGCTAGACTCTCTATGTGTGCTTTGACATCACGGCTAGACTCTTTATGTGTGCTTTGACATCACGGCTAGACTCTCTATGTGTGCTTTGACATCAGGGCTATACTCTGTATGTGGTCTTTGACAGCACGGCTAGACTCTCTGCGTGTGCTTTGACATCACGGCTAGACTCTCTATGTGTGCTTTGACATCACGGCTAGACTCTTTATGTGTGCTTTGACATCACGGCTAGACTCTCTATGTGTGCTTTGACATCAGGGCTATACTCTTTATGTGGTCCTTGACAGCACGGCTAGACTCTCTGCGTGTGCTTTGACATCACGGCTAGACTCTTTATGTGTGCTTTGACAGCACGGCTAGACTCTCTGCGTGTGCTTTGACATCAGGGCTATACTCTTTATGTGTGCTTTGACATCACGGCTAGACTCTCTATGTGTGCTTTGACATCACGGCTAGACTCTTTATGTGGTCTTTGACAGCACGGCTAGACTCTCTGCGTGTGCTTTGACATCACGGCTAGACTCTTTATGTGTGCTTTGACATCACGGCTAGACTCTTTATGTGGTCTTTGACAGCACGGCTAGACTCTTTATGTGGTCTTTGACATCACGGCTAGACTCTTTATGTGGTCTTTGACAGCACGGCTAGACTCTCTGCGTGTGCTTTGACAGCACGGCTAGACTCTCTGCGTGTGCTTTGACATCAGGGCTATACTCTTTATGTGGTCTTTGACAGCACGGCTAGACTCTCTGCGTGTGCTTTGACATCACGGCTAGACTCTTTATGTGTTCTATGACAGCACGGCTAGACTCCTTTGGCTGCCCCCGCTGGCCGCCGGCGTTACTGCACGCTCGAGCCAGCATAAACTGGTTAACTTGCATCCATAGTTTCCCAGGTTCGGCTATACTAGGGGGTAGGATTACGGAAGAAAACCACGTGGTGTGATCCCAAAACTAGAGGATGGTGGACAACCGAGGATGCTCTACTAGGGCCACTTGGTTTTAACTAGCTAGCATGCTGCTACCGGAAGTTAGCTTTCTATAGGGTCTACAGACTTGTCCTTTTGGAATCCTCTTCAAGGCTTCCAGGACAATGATCCCATCAAGTTTCAAGCACTTAAAATCTTTCCCTGAGGAGATATGAGCCTTTGAAGGAGTGAAATTGGTGTTTTGGGGGGGTCTTCAAACCACTCCCACGCAGAGATGCTAAGGGCTACAGAGTCACAACCAACATGGTTGGATCCCATTTGGCAGTGGCTACAACGTCAAAAAGAAAGCTAAGCTCTGACATGTTCAGAGCAAAAAAAGCTCTGATCAGCTCAGACTATTCAGGTGGTCTCAGGTTTGTTAGGCCTGACACCCTCTTTAAATCCTGGATTTCATACAGCCAATTAAGCCTTGTGGATGTTTTTAAGGGGATTTCACCCAATGACCTCATTGTAGGCCCTCTACTGAGTGTCTGTGAGAAAAATGGGAGAAAACAAATGAATATTTAGGAGTTTATTGCCATTTTTGCACTTGTCAAAAAAGATCAAAAGAAAACTACATTAGGGTCTGGTTAGGGCCCTTAACTTGCAGCTTTTGACCCCATATTTCAGGGTATGCATGTTGAGAAGCCCCTCTTGGTTTAGGAAAAGGATCCAGATCTCTAAGTGGTTTTAAAGTAATTAATTTGAATTAAAAGACTGCTTTGTGAGGAGAATGTGTTGGCCTTGGCGTCAGAGCTTGACCCTGCGTGTGCTTGGACATCAGCGCTAGACTCTTTATCCCTTATGCTACTCCAACTGTTATAACAGTAACACATGTGGATATACTTGTATCTTTGTAATTATACATCATATGTGACCTTAGGTACAACAGTTTCAACGATTAGCTTCTGTACAACCTGTTTCCTCATAATAAGTGTACAAAATGACATGTTACGATACCAGGTAAGTATTACATCACACAGTGTCTATTAGAATAAAACTTATTAGTCAAAATTGAACATGTTTCTGTCCCTCTCTCAAAGAAAAGTGCACTCAATAATACATCACAACATAATAAACAGTGGATATTAATATTGGTATTCAAGCCTTCACATTTTCCATCCTTTTATTTCTTTAACCCTCTGGGAGGGGGACTTGAGGTGAGACGTGCATCCCCAGGTGGTTGGGTTTAGTAGAAACCCACTGGTAGTGGTATATTAATTGATTGTGAGTTCAAATCAAATACCTTGAGGTGAGACAGCTAAGTAGTCATCCTCAATACAGGTTTACAATAAAGGACTTGAGATGACGTCATAAATGGTATGTAAACTAAACAATAATATAAAGCTACAACAATGGGTTGTATCAGTTCATAACTCTATGTGTGTGTGTTACTTAAATAGAGTGGAAATCTCTAAACAAACACAACAGCACACCTATGTTATAAATGTTTTCATAAAGAATTGTATTTTTGGTGACTTCCCATCAGGCCCCAGAGTAATACTGCACCTCTTTAGAAAGATTAAGACCTAAATCATCAGAATCTGCAATAATAATCACAATAAACACAAGCAATGACATTTTCACAAGCCTTTCCAGTCCAAAAATCATGTTTTTCGGTTCAGAAATAAAGAAATGAGCCATTTGTTTCATAAATCTTCGTTGCACCATAATGAAAGACCACTTGAAATGACCGTCTGCTTCCGCCTGTGTCATTTGACGAGCTTTCAGATGCGTTTGTGGAACGAGGAAACCGTAGGACCTCAAAACACGGAGAAAGAAATCTATGAGGTATAGCTGTTGCTTTCTCGCAGCTCGCGACGTCAATACTTTACACACAGTGATCCCACTACTACTGGAAGATGCGCACAGTCTCAATGGTTACATACGTGGTACTCTTTTCGAAATCCGTCGTTGTTAGACCCTCTGCGTGTGCTTTGACATCAGGGCTAGACTCTTTATATGTTCTTGGGAATGGCTGCGTAACCGCACGCGTGCGCCCCGTCACGACTTGTCCCTGCCGTCTTACTCTATAGGACCAGGGGTCCGGTTCCCTAAATCGAGCGAATAATGTGTTTTAACTCCGGGGGTGGGCTTAAGTTTGGGGGCCCGGGGTCGGGAGGTGAGCAAGGTTGGATGGGGTTTGAAGTCGCAAGATTGTTGCCGTCTTTTTTCCACCGACTCAATTTAGCTGTACTTTTAACGTTATTAAAAGGGTTAGGGGGTTAGGGTTAGGGTTAGGATTACGGAAGAAAACCACGTGGTGTGATCCCTCAGCTAATATCTTTTGTTCTGAAGCCGCCAGAGACTTGAACGTCGCACTTGTCAATACTAACTAGTGGATTACCGATCGATTGGTAGGAACCTCGACATTGTGGGACCTCGGGAAGGCCCTTTTCTGACATGTGCGTCAAAAGCGTGATGATCCCTCGCAATGTGTTGGCCTTGGCGTCAGAGCTTGACCCTGCATGTGCTTTGACATCACGGCTAGACTCTTTATGTGGTCTTTGACAGCACGGCTAGACTCTCTGCGTGTGCTTTGACATCAGGGCTATACTCTTTATGTGGTCTTTGACAGCACGGCTAGACTCTCTGCGTGTGCTTTGACATCACGGCTAGACTCTTTATGTGTGCTTTGACATCAGGGCTATACTCTTTATGTGGTCTTTGACAGCACGGCTAGACTCTCTGCGTGTGCTTTGACATCACGGCTAGACTCTTTATGTGTTCTATGACAGCACGGCTAGACTCCTTTGGCTGCCCCCGCTGGCCGCCGGCGTTACTGCACGCTCGAGCCAGCATAAACTGGTTAACTTGCATCCATAGTTTCCCAGGTTAGGCTATACCTGGTTAGGGGGTAGGATTACGGAAGAAAACCACGTGGTGTGATCCCTCAGCTAATATCTTTTGTTCTGAAGCCGCCAGAGACTTGAACGTCGCACTTGTCAATACTAACTAGTGGATTACCGATCGATTGGTAGGAACCTCGACATTGTGGGACCTCGGGAAGGCCCTTTTCTGACATGTGCGTCAAAAGCGTGATGATCCCTCGCAATGTGTTGGCCTTGGCGTCAGAGCTTGACCCTGCGTGTGCTTTGACATCAGGGCTATACTCTTTATGTGGTCTTTGACAGCACGGCTAGACTCTCTGCGTGTGCTTTGACATCAGGGCTATACTCTTTATGTGGTCTTTGACAGCACGGCTAGACTCTCTGCGTGTGCTTTGACATCACGGCTAGACTCTCTGCGTGTGCTTTGACATCACGGCTAGACTCTTTATGTGTGCTTTGACATCAGGGCTATACTCTTTATGTGGTCTTTGACAGCACGGCTAGACTCTCTGCATGTGCTTTGACATCACGGCTAGACTCTTTATGTGTTCTTTGACAGCACGGCTAGACTCTTTATGTGGTCTTTGACAGCACGGCTAGACTCTCTGCGTGTGCTTTGACATCACGGCTAGACTCTCTATGTGTGCTTTGACATCACGGCTAGACTCTTTATGTGTGCTTTGACATCACGGCTAGACTCTCTATGTGTGCTTTGACATCAGGGCTATACTCTGTATGTGGTCTTTGACAGCACGGCTAGACTCTCTGCGTGTGCTTTGACATCACGGCTAGACTCTCTATGTGTGCTTTGACATCACGGCTAGACTCTTTATGTGTGCTTTGACATCACGGCTAGACTCTCTATGTGTGCTTTGACATCACGGCTAGACTCTCTATGTGTGCTTTGACATCACGGCTAGACTCTTTATGTGTGCTTTGACATCACGGCTAGACTCTCTATGTGTGCTTTGACATCAGGGCTATACTCTGTATGTGGTCTTTGACAGCACGGCTAGACTCTCTGCGTGTGCTTTGACATCACGGCTAGACTCTCTATGTGTGCTTTGACATCACGGCTAGACTCTTTATGTGTGCTTTGACATCACGGCTAGACTCTCTATGTGTGCTTTGACATCAGGGCTATACTCTTTATGTGGTCCTTGACAGCACGGCTAGACTCTCTGCGTGTGCTTTGACATCACGGCTAGACTCTTTATGTGTGCTTTGACAGCACGGCTAGACTCTCTGCGTGTGCTTTGACATCAGGGCTATACTCTTTATGTGTGCTTTGACATCACGGCTAGACTCTCTATGTGTGCTTTGACATCACGGCTAGACTCTTTATGTGGTCTTTGACAGCACGGCTAGACTCTCTGCGTGTGCTTTGACATCACGGCTAGACTCTTTATGTGTGCTTTGACATCACGGCTAGACTCTTTATGTGGTCTTTGACAGCACGGCTAGACTCTTTATGTGGTCTTTGACATCACGGCTAGACTCTTTATGTGGTCTTTGACAGCACGGCTAGACTCTCTGCGTGTGCTTTGACAGCACGGCTAGACTCTCTGCGTGTGCTTTGACATCAGGGCTATACTCTTTATGTGGTCTTTGACAGCACGGCTAGACTCTCTGCGTGTGCTTTGACATCACGGCTAGACTCTTTATGTGTTCTATGACAGCACGGCTAGACTCCTTTGGCTGCCCCCGCTGGCCGCCGGCGTTACTGCACGCTCGAGCCAGCATAAACTGGTTAACTTGCATCCATAGTTTCCCAGGTTCGGCTATACTAGGGGGTAGGATTACGGAAGAAAACCACGTGGTGTGATCCCAAAACTAGAGGATGGTGGACAACCGAGGATGCTCTACTAGGGCCACTTGGTTTTAACTAGCTAGCATGCTGCTACCGGAAGTTAGCTTTCTATAGGGTCTACAGACTTGTCCTTTTGGAATCCTCTTCAAGGCTTCCAGGACAATGATCCCATCAAGTTTCAAGCACTTAAAATCTTTCCCTGAGGAGATATGAGCCTTTGAAGGAGTGAAATTGGTGTTTTGGGGGGGTCTTCAAACCACTCCCACGCAGAGATGCTAAGGGCTACAGAGTCACAACCAACATGGTTGGATCCCATTTGGCAGTGGCTACAACGTCAAAAAGAAAGCTAAGCTCTGACATGTTCAGAGCAAAAAAAGCTCTGATCAGCTCAGACTATTCAGGTGGTCTCAGGTTTGTTAGGCCTGACACCCTCTTTAAATCCTGGATTTCATACAGCCAATTAAGCCTTGTGGATGTTTTTAAGGGGATTTCACCCAATGACCTCATTGTAGGCCCTCTACTGAGTGTCTGTGAGAAAAATGGGAGAAAACAAATGAATATTTAGGAGTTTATTGCCATTTTTGCACTTGTCAAAAAAGATCAAAAGAAAACTACATTAGGGTCTGGTTAGGGCCCTTAACTTGCAGCTTTTGACCCCATATTTCAGGGTATGCATGTTGAGAAGCCCCTCTTGGTTTAGGAAAAGGATCCAGATCTCTAAGTGGTTTTAAAGTAATTAATTTGAATTAAAAGACTGCTTTGTGAGGAGAATGTGTTGGCCTTGGCGTCAGAGCTTGACCCTGCGTGTGCTTGGACATCAGCGCTAGACTCTTTATCCCTTATGCTACTCCAACTGTTATAACAGTAACACATGTGGATATACTTGTATCTTTGTAATTATACATCATATGTGACCTTAGGTACAACAGTTTCAACGATTAGCTTCTGTACAACCTGTTTCCTCATAATAAGTGTACAAAATGACATGTTACGATACCAGGTAAGTATTACATCACACAGTGTCTATTAGAATAAAACTTATTAGTCAAAATTGAACATGTTTCTGTCCCTCTCTCAAAGAAAAGTGCACTCAATAATACATCACAACATAATAAACAGTGGATATTAATATTGGTATTCAAGCCTTCACATTTTCCATCCTTTTATTTCTTTAACCCTCTGGGAGGGGGACTTGAGGTGAGACGTGCATCCCCAGGTGGTTGGGTTTAGTAGAAACCCACTGGTAGTGGTATATTAATTGATTGTGAGTTCAAATCAAATACCTTGAGGTGAGACAGCTAAGTAGTCATCCTCAATACAGGTTTACAATAAAGGACTTGAGATGACGTCATAAATGGTATGTAAACTAAACAATAATATAAAGCTACAACAATGGGTTGTATCAGTTCATAACTCTATGTGTGTGTGTTACTTAAATAGAGTGGAAATCTCTAAACAAACACAACAGCACACCTATGTTATAAATGTTTTCATAAAGAATTGTATTTTTGGTGACTTCCCATCAGGCCCCAGAGTAATACTGCACCTCTTTAGAAAGATTAAGACCTAAATCATCAGAATCTGCAATAATAATCACAATAAACACAAGCAATGACATTTTCACAAGCCTTTCCAGTCCAAAAATCATGTTTTTCGGTTCAGAAATAAAGAAATGAGCCATTTGTTTCATAAATCTTCGTTGCACCATAATGAAAGACCACTTGAAATGACCGTCTGCTTCCGCCTGTGTCATTTGACGAGCTTTCAGATGCGTTTGTGGAACGAGGAAACCGTAGGACCTCAAAACACGGAGAAAGAAATCTATGAGGTATAGCTGTTGCTTTCTCGCAGCTCGCGACGTCAATACTTTACACACAGTGATCCCACTACTACTGGAAGATGCGCACAGTCTCAATGGTTACATACGTGGTACTCTTTTCGAAATCCGTCGTTGTTAGACCCTCTGCGTGTGCTTTGACATCAGGGCTAGACTCTTTATATGTTCTTGGGAATGGCTGCGTAACCGCACGCGTGCGCCCCGTCACGACTTGTCCCTGCCGTCTTACTCTATAGGACCAGGGGTCCGGTTCCCTAAATCGAGCGAATAATGTGTTTTAACTCCGGGGGTGGGCTTAAGTTTGGGGGCCCGGGGTCGGGAGGTGAGCAAGGTTGGATGGGGTTTGAAGTCGCAAGATTGTTGCCGTCTTTTTTCCACCGACTCAATTTAGCTGTACTTTTAACGTTATTAAAAGGGTTAGGGGGTTAGGGTTAGGGTTAGGATTACGGAAGAAAACCACGTGGTGTGATCCCTCAGCTAATATCTTTTGTTCTGAAGCCGCCAGAGACTTGAACGTCGCACTTGTCAATACTAACTAGTGGATTACCGATCGATTGGTAGGAACCTCGACATTGTGGGACCTCGGGAAGGCCCTTTTCTGACATGTGCGTCAAAAGCGTGATGATCCCTCGCAATGTGTTGGCCTTGGCGTCAGAGCTTGACCCTGCATGTGCTTTGACATCACGGCTAGACTCTTTATGTGGTCTTTGACAGCACGGCTAGACTCTCTGCGTGTGCTTTGACATCAGGGCTATACTCTTTATGTGGTCTTTGACAGCACGGCTAGACTCTCTGCGTGTGCTTTGACATCACGGCTAGACTCTTTATGTGTGCTTTGACATCAGGGCTATACTCTTTATGTGGTCTTTGACAGCACGGCTAGACTCTCTGCGTGTGCTTTGACATCACGGCTAGACTCTTTATGTGTTCTATGACAGCACGGCTAGACTCCTTTGGCTGCCCCCGCTGGCCGCCGGCGTTACTGCACGCTCGAGCCAGCATAAACTGGTTAACTTGCATCCATAGTTTCCCAGGTTAGGCTATACCTGGTTAGGGGGTAGGATTACGGAAGAAAACCACGTGGTGTGATCCCTCAGCTAATATCTTTTGTTCTGAAGCCGCCAGAGACTTGAACGTCGCACTTGTCAATACTAACTAGTGGATTACCGATCGATTGGTAGGAACCTCGACATTGTGGGACCTCGGGAAGGCCCTTTTCTGACATGTGCGTCAAAAGCGTGATGATCCCTCGCAATGTGTTGGCCTTGGCGTCAGAGCTTGACCCTGCGTGTGCTTTGACATCAGGGCTATACTCTTTATGTGGTCTTTGACAGCACGGCTAGACTCTCTGCGTGTGCTTTGACATCAGGGCTATACTCTTTATGTGGTCTTTGACAGCACGGCTAGACTCTCTGCGTGTGCTTTGACATCACGGCTAGACTCTCTGCGTGTGCTTTGACATCACGGCTAGACTCTTTATGTGTGCTTTGACATCAGGGCTATACTCTTTATGTGGTCTTTGACAGCACGGCTAGACTCTCTGCATGTGCTTTGACATCACGGCTAGACTCTTTATGTGTTCTTTGACAGCACGGCTAGACTCTTTATGTGGTCTTTGACAGCACGGCTAGACTCTCTGCGTGTGCTTTGACATCACGGCTATACTCTTTATGTGGTCTTTGACAGCACGGCTAGACTCTCTGCGTGTGCTTTGACATCAGGGCTATACTCTGTATGTGGTCTTTGACAGCACGGCTAGACTCTCTGCGTGTGCTTTGACATCAGGGCTAGACTCTTTATGTGTGCTTTGACATCAGGGCTATACTCTTTATGTGTGCTTTGACATCACGGCTAGACTCTTTATGTGTTCTTTGACAGCACGGCTAGACTCTTTATGTGGTCTTTGACAGCACGGCTAGACTCTCTGCGTGTGCTTTGACATCACGGCTAGACTCTTTATGTGTGCTTTGACATCAGGGCTATACTCTTTGTGTGCTTTGACATCACGGCTAGACTCTCTATGTGTGCTTTGACATCAGGGCTATACTCTGTATGTGGTCTTTGACAGCACGGCTAGACTCTCTGCATGTGCTTTGACATCACGGCTAGACTCTTTATGTGTTCTTTGACAGCACGGCTAGACTCTTTATGTGGTCTTTGACAGCACGGCTAGACTCCTTTGGCTGCCCCCGCTGGCCGCCGGCGTTACTGCACGCTCGAGCCAGCATAAACTGGTTAACTTGCATCCATAGTTTCCCAGGTTAGGCTATACCTGGTTAGGGGGTAGGATTACGGAAGAAAACCACGTGGTGTGATCCCTCAGCTAATATCTTTTGTTCTGAAGCCGCCAGAGACTTGAACGTCGCACTTGTCAATACTAACTAGTGGATTACCGATCGATTGGTAGGAACCTCGACATTGTGGGACCTCGGGAAGGCCCTTTTCTGACATGTGCGTCAAAAGCGTGATGATCCCTCGCAATGTGTTGGCCTTGGCGTCAGAGCTTGACCCTGCGTGTGCTTTGACATCACGGCTAGACTCTTTATGTGGTCTTTGACAGCACGGCTAGACTCTCTGCGTGTGCTTTGACATCAGGGCTATACTCTTTATGTGGTCTTTGACAGCACGGCTAGACTCTCTGCGTGTGCTTTGACATCACGGCTAGACTCTTTATGTGTGCTTTGACATCAGGGCTATACTCTTTATGTGGTCTTTGACAGCACGGCTAGACTCTCTGCGTGTGCTTTGACATCACGGCTAGACTCTTTATGTGTGCTTTGACATCAGGGCTATACTCTTTATGTGTGCTTTGACATCACGGCTAGACTCTTTATGTGTTCTTTGACAGCACGGCTAGACTCTTTATGTGGTCTTTGACACCACGGCTAGACTCTCTGCGTGTGCTTTGACATCACGGCTAGACTCTTTATGTGTGCTTTGACATCACGGCTAGACTCTTTATGTGGTCTTTGACAGCACGGCTAGACTCTCTGCGTGTGCTTTGACATCACGGCTAGACTCTTTATGTGGTCTTTGACAGCACGGCTAGACTCTTTATGTGGTCTTTGACAGCACGGCTAGACTCTCTGCGTGTGCTTTGACATCACGGCTAGACTCTTTATGTGTTCTTTGACATCAGGGCTATACTCTTTATGTGGTCCTTGACAGCACGGCTAGACTCTTTATGT
The DNA here is from genome assembly GCA_038501785.1 of Myoxocephalus aenaeus. Lineage (NCBI taxonomy): Eukaryota > Metazoa > Chordata > Actinopteri > Perciformes > Cottidae > Myoxocephalus > Myoxocephalus aenaeus. The sequence goes on from JBAMJR010000108.1 coordinate 524,608, forward strand.
GTGCTTTGACATCAGGGCTATACTGTTTATGTGGTCTTTGACAGCACGGCTAGACTCTTTATGTGTTCTTTGACAGCACGGCTAGACTCTTTATGTGGTCTTTGACAGCACGGCTAGACTCTTTATGTGGTCTTTGACAGCACGGCTAGACTCTCTGCGTGTGCTTTGACATCAGGGCTATACTCTTTATGTGGTCTTTGACAGCACGGCTAGACTCTCTGCATGTGCTTTGACATCACGGCTAGACTCTTTATGTGTGCTTTGACATCAGGGCTATACTCTTTATGTGGTCTTTGACAGCACGGCTAGACTCTCTGCGTGTGCTTTGACATCACGGCTAGACTCTTTATGTGTGCTTTGACATCACGGCTAGACTCTTTATGTGGTCTTTGACAGCACGGCTAGACTCTTTATGTGGTCTTTGACATCACGGCTAGACTCTTTATGTGGTCTTTGACATCACGGCTAGACTCTTTATGTGTGCTTTGACATCAGGGCTATACTCTTTATGTGTGCTTTGACATCACGGCTAGACTCTTTATGTGTTCTTTGACAGCACGGCTAGACTCTTTATGTGGTCTTTGACAGCACGGCTAGACTCTCTGCGTGTGCTTTGACATCACGGCTAGACTCTTTATGTGTGCTTTGACATCACGGCTAGACTCTTTATGTGGTCTTTGACAGCACGGCTAGACTCTCTGCGTGTGCTTTGACATCAGGGCTAGACTCTTTATGTGGTCTTTGACAGCACGGCTAGACTCTTTATGTGTTCTTTGACAGCACGGCTAGACTCTTTATGTGGTCTTTGACAGCACGGCTAGACTCTCTGCGTGTGCTTTGACATCACGGCTAGACTCTTTATGTGTTCTTTGACATCAGGGCTATACTCTTTATGTGTTCTTTGACAGCACGGCTAGACTCTTTATGTGGTCTTTGACAGCACGGCTAGACTCTTTATGTGGTCTTTGACAGCACGGCTAGACTCTCTGCGTATGCTTTGACATCACGGCTAGACTCTTTATGTGTTCTTTGACATCAGGGCTAGACTCTTTATGTGGTCTTTGACAGCACGGCTAGACTCTCTGCGTGTGCTTTGACATCACGGCTAGACTCTTTATGTGTGCTTTGACATCACGGCTAGACTCTTTATGTGTGCTTTGACATCAGGGCTATACTCTTTATGTGGTCTTTGACAGCACGGCTAGACTCTCTGCGTGTGCTTTGACATCACGGCTAGACTCTTTATGTGTGCTTTGACATCACGGCTAGACTCTTTATGTGGTCTTTGACAGCACGGCTAGACTCTTTATGTGGTCTTTGACATCACGGCTAGACTCTTTATGTGTGCTTTGACATCACGGCTATACTCTTTATGTGGTCTTTGACAGCACGGCTAGACTCTCTGCGTGTGCTTTGACAGCACGGCTAGACTCTCTGCGTGTGCTTTGACATCAGGGCTATACTCTTTATGTGGTCTTTGACAGCACGGCTAGACTCTCTGCGTGTGCTTTGACATCACGGCTAGACTCTTTATGTGTTCTATGACAGCACGGCTAGACTCCTTTGGCTGCCCCCGCTGGCCGCCGGCGTTACTGCACGCTCGAGCCAGCATAAACTGGTTAACTTGCATCCATAGTTTCCCAGGTTCGGCTAGACTCCTTTGGCTGCCCCCGCTGGCCGCCGGCGTTACTGCACGCTCGAGCCAGCATAAACTGGTTAACTTGCATCCATAGTTTCCCAGGTTCGGCTAGACTCCTTTGGCTGCCCCCGCTGGCCGCCGGCGTTACTGCACGCTCGAGCCAGCATAAACTGGTTAACTTGCATCCATAGTTTCCCAGGTTCGGCTATACTAGGGGGTAGGATTACGGAAGAAAACCACGTGGTGTGATCCCAAAACTAGAGGATGGTGGACAACCGAGGATGCTCTACTAGGGCCACTTGGTTTTAACTAGCTAGCATGCTGCTACCGGAAGTTAGCTTTCTATAGGGTCTACAGACTTGTCCTTTTGGAATCCTCTTCAAGGCTTCCAGGACAATGATCCCATCAAGTTTCAAGCACTTAAAATCTTTCCCTGAGGAGATATGAGCCTTTGAAGGAGTGAAATTGGTGTTTTGGGGGGGTCTTCAAACCACTCCCACGCAGAGATGCTAAGGGCTACAGAGTCACAACCAACATGGTTGGATCCCATTTGGCAGTGGCTACAACGTCAAAAAGAAAGCTAAGCTCTGACATGTTCAGAGCAAAAAAAGCTCTGATCAGCTCAGACTATTCAGGTGGTCTCAGGTTTGTTAGGCCTGACACCCTCTTTAAATCCTGGATTTCATACAGCCAATTAAGCCTTGTGGATATTTTTAAGGGGATTTCACCCAATGACCTCATTGTAGGCCCTCTACTGAGTGTCTGTGAGAAAAATGGGAGAAAACAAATGAATATTTAGGAGTTTATTGTCATTTTTGCACTTGTCAAAAAAGATCAAAAGAAAACTACATTAGGGTCTGGTTAGGGCCCTTAACTTGCAGCTTTTGACCCCATATTTCAGGGTATGCATGTTGAGAAGCCCCTCTTGGTTTAGGAAAAGGATCCAGATCTCTAAGTGGTTTTAAAGTAATTAATTTGAATTAAAAGACTGCTTTGTGAGGAGAATGTGTTGGCCTTGGCGTCAGAGCTTGACCCTGCGTGTGCTTTGACATCAGCGCTAGACTCTTTATCCCTTATGCTACTCCAACTGTTATAACAGTAACACATGTGGATATACTTGTATCTTTGTAATTATACATCATATGTGACCTTAGGTACAACAGTTTCAACGATTAGCTTCTGTACAACCTGTTTCCTCATAATAAGTGTACAAAATGACATGTTACGATACCAGGTAAGTATTACATCACACAGTGTCTATTAGAATAAAACTTATTAGTCAAAATTGAACATGTTTCTGTCCCTCTCTCAAAGAAAAGTGCACTCAATAATACATCACAACATAATAAACAGTGGATATTAATATTGGTATTCAAGCCTTCACATTTTCCATCCTTTTATTTCTTTAACCCTCTGGGAGGGGGACTTGAGGTGAGACGTGCATCCCCAGGTGGTTGGGTTTAGTAGAAACCCACTGGTAGTGGTATATTAATTGATTGTGAGTTCAAATCAAATACCTTGAGGTGAGACAGCTAAGTAGTCATCCTCAATACAGGTTTACAATAAAGGACTTGAGATGACGTCATAAATGGTATGTAAACTAAACAATAATATAAAGCTACAACAATGGGTTGTATCAGTTCATAACTCTATGTGTGTGTGTTACTTAAATAGAGTGGAAATCTCTAAACAAACACAACAGCACACCTATGTTATAAATGTTTTCATAAAGAATTGTATTTTTGGTGACTTCCCATCAGGCCCCAGAGTAATACTGCACCTCTTTAGAAAGATTAAGACCTAAATCATCAGAATCTGCAATAATAATCACAATAAACACAAGCAATGACATTTTCACAAGCCTTTCCAGTCCAAAAATCATGTTTTTCGGTTCAGAAATAAAGAAATGAGCCATTTGTTTTATGTGTGCTTTGACATCACGGCTATACTCTTTATGTGGTCTTTGACAGCACGGCTAGACTCTCTGCGTGTGCTTTGACAGCACGGCTAGACTCTCTGCGTGTGCTTTGACATCAGGGCTATACTCTTTATGTGGTCTTTGACAGCACGGCTAGACTCTCTGCGTGTGCTTTGACATCACGGCTAGACTCTTTATGTGTTCTATGACAGCACGGCTAGACTCCTTTGGCTGCCCCCGCTGGCCGCCGGCGTTACTGCACGCTCGAGCCAGCATAAACTGGTTAACTTGCATCCATAGTTTCCCAGGTTCGGCTAGACTCCTTTGGCTGCCCCCGCTGGCCGCCGGCGTTACTGCACGCTCGAGCCAGCATAAACTGGTTAACTTGCATCCATAGTTTCCCAGGTTCGGCTAGACTCCTTTGGCTGCCCCCGCTGGCCGCCGGCGTTACTGCACGCTCGAGCCAGCATAAACTGGTTAACTTGCATCCATAGTTTCCCAGGTTCGGCTATACTAGGGGGTAGGATTACGGAAGAAAACCACGTGGTGTGATCCCAAAACTAGAGGATGGTGGACAACCGAGGATGCTCTACTAGGGCCACTTGGTTTTAACTAGCTAGCATGCTGCTACCGGAAGTTAGCTTTCTATAGGGTCTACAGACTTGTCCTTTTGGAATCCTCTTCAAGGCTTCCAGGACAATGATCCCATCAAGTTTCAAGCACTTAAAATCTTTCCCTGAGGAGATATGAGCCTTTGAAGGAGTGAAATTGGTGTTTTGGGGGGGTCTTCAAACCACTCCCACGCAGAGATGCTAAGGGCTACAGAGTCACAACCAACATGGTTGGATCCCATTTGGCAGTGGCTACAACGTCAAAAAGAAAGCTAAGCTCTGACATGTTCAGAGCAAAAAAAGCTCTGATCAGCTCAGACTATTCAGGTGGTCTCAGGTTTGTTAGGCCTGACACCCTCTTTAAATCCTGGATTTCATACAGCCAATTAAGCCTTGTGGATATTTTTAAGGGGATTTCACCCAATGACCTCATTGTAGGCCCTCTACTGGGTTAGGGGGTTAGGGTTAGGGGGTTAGGGTTAGGGTTAGGGGGTTAGGGTTAGGGTTAGGGTTAGGGTTAGGGTTAGGGGGTTAGGGTTAGGGTTAGGGTTAGGGTTAGGGGGTTAGGGTTAGGGTTAGGGTTAGGGTTAGGGGTTAGGGGGTTAGGGTTAGGGTTAGGATTACGGAAGAAAACCACGTGGTGTGATCCCTCAGCTAATATCTTTTGTTCTGAAGCCGCCAGAGACTTGAACGTCGCACTTGTCAATACTAACTAGTGGATTACCGATCGATTGGTAGGAACCTCGACATTGTGGGACCTCGGGAAGGCCCTTTTCTGACATGTGCGTCAAAAGCGTGATGATCCCTCGCAATGTGTTGGCCTTGGCGTCAGAGCTTGACCCTGCGTGTGCTTTGACATCAGGGCTAGACTCTTTATGTGTGCTTTGACATCAGGGCTATACTGTTTATGTGGTCTTTGACAGCACGGCTAGACTCTTTATGTGTTCTTTGACAGCACGGCTAGACTCTTTATGTGGTCTTTGACAGCACGGCTAGACTCTTTATGTGGTCTTTGACAGCACGGCTAGACTCTCTGCGTGTGCTTTGACATCACGGCTAGACTCTTTATGTGTTCTTTGACATCAGGGCTATACTCTTTATGTGGTCCTTGACAGCACGGCTAGACTCTTTATGTGTGCTTTGACATCAGGGCTATACTCTTTATGTGGTCTTTGACAGCACGGCTAGACTCTCTGCGTGTGCTTTGACATCACGGCTAGACTCTTTATGTGTGCTTTGACATCACGGCTAGACTCTTTATGTGGTCTTTGACAGCACGGCTAGACTCTTTATGTGGTCTTTGACATCACGGCTAGACTCTTTATGTGTGCTTTGACATCACGGCTATACTCTTTATGTGGTCTTTGACAGCACGGCTAGACTCTCTGCGTGTGCTTTGACAGCACGGCTAGACTCTCTGCGTGTGCTTTGACATCAGGGCTATACTCTTTATGTGGTCTTTGACAGCACGGCTAGACTCTCTGCGTGTGCTTTGACATCACGGCTAGACTCTTTATGTGTTCTATGACAGCACGGCTAGACTCCTTTGGCTGCCCCCGCTGGCCGCCGGCGTTACTGCACGCTCGAGCCAGCATAAACTGGTTAACTTGCATCCATAGTTTCCCAGGTTCGGCTAGACTCCTTTGGCTGCCCCCGCTGGCCGCCGGCGTTACTGCACGCTCGAGCCAGCATAAACTGGTTAACTTGCATCCATAGTTTCCCAGGTTCGGCTAGACTCCTTTGGCTGCCCCCGCTGGCCGCCGGCGTTACTGCACGCTCGAGCCAGCATAAACTGGTTAACTTGCATCCATAGTTTCCCAGGTTCGGCTATACTAGGGGTAGGATTACGGAAGAAAACCACGTGGTGTGATCCCAAAACTAGAGGATGGTGGACAACCGAGGATGCTCTACTAGGGCCACTTGGTTTTAACTAGCTAGCATGCTGCTACCGGAAGTTAGCTTTCTATAGGGTCTACAGACTTGTCCTTTTGGAATCCTCTTCAAGGCTTCCAGGACAATGATCCCATCAAGTTTCAAGCACTTAAAATCTTTCCCTGAGGAGATATGAGCCTTTGAAGGAGTGAAATTGGTGTTTTGGGGGGGTCTTCAAACCACTCCCACGCAGAGATGCTAAGGGCTACAGAGTCACAACCAACATGGTTGGATCCCATTTGGCAGTGGCTACAACGTCAAAAAGAAAGCTAAGCTCTGACATGTTCAGAGCAAAAAAAGCTCTGATCAGCTCAGACTATTCAGGTGGTCTCAGGTTTGTTAGGCCTGACACCCTCTTTAAATCCTGGATTTCATACAGCCAATTAAGCCTTGTGGATATTTTTAAGGGGATTTCACCCAATGACCTCATTGTAGGCCCTCTACTGAGTGTCTGTGAGAAAAATGGGAGAAAACAAATGAATATTTAGGAGTTTATTGCCATTTTTGCACTTGTCAAAAAAGATCAAAAGAAAACTACATTAGGGTCTGGTTAGGGCCCTTAACTTGCAGCTTTTGACCCCATATTTCAGGGTATGCATGTTGAGAAGCCCCTCTTGGTTTAGGAAAAGGATCCAGATCTCTAAGTGGTTTCAAAGTAATTAATTTGAATTAAAAGACTGCTTTGTGAGGAGAATGTGTTGGCCTTGGCGTCAGAGCTTGACCCTGCGTGTGCTTTGACATCAGCGCTAGACTCTTTATCCCTTATGCTACTCCAACTGTTATAACAGTAACACATGTGGATATACTTGTATCTTTGTAATTATACATCATATGTGACCTTAGGTACAACAGTTTCAACGATTAGCTTCTGTACAACCTGTTTCCTCATAATAAGTGTACAAAATGACATGTTACGATACCAGGTAAGTATTACATCACACAGTGTCTATTAGAATAAAACTTATTAGTCAAAATTGAACATGTTTCTGTCCCTCTCTCAAAGAAAAGTGCACTCAATAATACATCACAACATAATAAACAGTGGATATTAATATTGGTATTCAAGCCTTCACATTTTCCATCCTTTTATTTCTTTAACCCTCTGGGAGGGGGACTTGAGGTGAGACGTGCATCCCCAGGTGGTTGGGTTTAGTAGAAACCCACTGGTAGTGGTATATTAATTGATTGTGAGTTCAAATCAAATACCTTGAGGTGAGACAGCTAAGTAGTCATCCTCAATACAGGTTTACAATAAAGGACTTGAGATGACGTCATAAATGGTATGTAAACTAAACAATAATATAAAGCTACAACAATGGGTTGTATCAGTTCATAACTCTATGTGTGTGTGTTACTTAAATAGAGTGGAAATCTCTAAACAAACACAACAGCACACCTATGTTATAAATGTTTTCATAAAGAATTGTATTTTTGGTGACTTCCCATCAGGCCCCAGAGTAATACTGCACCTCTTTAGAAAGATTAAGACCTAAATCATCAGAATCTGCAATAATAATCACAATAAACACAAGCAATGACATTTTCACAAGCCTTTCCAGTCCAAAAATCATGTTTTTCGGTTCACAAATAAAGAAATGAGCCATTTGTTTCATAAATCTTCGTTGCACCATAATGAAAGACCACTTGAAATGACCGTCTGCTTCCGCCTGTGTCATTTGACGAGCTTTCAGATGCGTTTGTGGAACGAGGAAACCGTAGGACCTCAAAACACGGAGAAAGAAATCTATGAGGTATAGCTGTTGCTTTCTCGCAGCTCGCGACGTCAATACTTTACACACAGTGATCCCACTACTACTGGAAGATGCGCACAGTCTCAATGGTTACATACGTGGTACTCTTTTCGAAATCCGTCGTTGTTAGACCCTCTGCGTGTGCTTTGACATCACGGCTAGACTCTTTATATGTTCTTGGGAATGGCTGCGTAACCGCACGCATGCGCCCCGTCACGACTTGTCCCTGCCATCTTACTCTATAGGACCAGGGGTCCGGTTCCCTAAATCGAGCGAATAATGTGTTTTAACTCCGGGGGTGGGCTTAAGTTTGGGGGCCCGGGGTCGGGAGGTGAGCAAGGTTGGATGGGGTTTGAAGTCGCAAGATTGTTGCCGTCTTTTTTCCACCGACTCAATTTAGCTGTACTTTTAACGTTATTAAAAGGGTTAGGGGGTTAGGGTTAGGGTTAGGATTACGGAAGAAAACCACGTGGTGTGATCCCTCAGCTAATATCTTTTGTTCTGAAGCCGCCAGAGACTTGAACGTCGCACTTGTCAATACTAACTAGTGGATTACCGATCGATTGGTAGGAACCTCGACATTGTGGGACCTCGGGAAGGCCCTTTTCTGACATGTGCGTCAAAAGCGTGATGATCCCTCGCAATCTGTTGGCCTTGGCGTCAGAGCTTGACCCTGCGTGTGCTTTGACATCACGGCTAGACTCTTTATGTGGTCTTTGACAGCACGGCTAGACTCTCTGCGTGTGCTTTGACATCAGGGCTATACTCTTTATGTGGTCTTTGACAGCACGGCTAGACTCTCTGCGTGTGCTTTGACATCACGGCTAGACTCTTTATGTGTTCTTTGACATCAGGGCTATACTCTTTATGTGGTCTTTGACATCACGGCTAGACTCTCTGCGTGTGCTTTGACATCACGGCTAGACTCTTTATGTGGTCTTTGACAGCACGGCTAGACTCCTTTGGCTGCCCCCGCTGGCCGCCGGCGTTACTGCACGCTCGAGCCGGCATAAACTGGTTAACTTGCATCCATAGTTTCCCAGGTTAGGCTATACCTGGTTAGGGGGTAGGATTACGGAAGAAAACCACGTGGTGTGATCCCTCAGCTAATATCTTTTCTTCTGAAGCCGCCAGAGACTTGAACGTCGCACTTGTCAATACTAACTAGTGGATTACCGATCGATTGGTAGGAACCTCGACATTGTGGGACCTCGGGAAGGCCCTTTCCTGACATGTGCGTCAAAAGCGTGATGATCCCTCGCAATCTGTTGGCCTTGGCGTCAGAGCTTGACCCTGCGTGTGCTTTGACATCACGGCTAGACTCTTTATGTGGTCTTTGACAGCACGGCTAGACTCTCTGCGTGTGCTTTGACATCAGGGCTATACTCTTTATGTGGTCTTTGACAGCACGGCTAGACTCTCTGCGTGTGCTTTGACATCACGGCTAGACTCTTTATGTGTGCTTTGACATCAGGGCTATACTCTTTATGTGGTCTTTGACAGCACGGCTAGACTCTCTGCATGTGCTTTGACATCACGGCTAGACTCTTTATGTGTTCTTTGACAGCACGGCTAGACTCTTTATGTGGTCTTTGACAGCACGGCTAGACTCTCTGCGTGTGCTTTGACATCACGGCTAGACTCTCTATGTGTGCTTTGACATCACGGCTAGACTCTTTATGTGTGCTTTGACATCACGGCTAGACTCTCTATGTGTGCTTTGACATCAGGGCTATACTCTGTATGTGGTCTTTGACAGCACGGCTAGACTCTCTGCGTGTGCTTTGACATCACGGCTAGACTCTCTATGTGTGCTTTGACATCACGGCTAGACTCTTTATGTGTGCTTTGACATCACGGCTAGACTCTCTATGTGTGCTTTGACATCAGGGCTATACTCTTTATGTGGTCCTTGACAGCACGGCTAGACTCTCTGCGTGTGCTTTGACATCACGGCTAGACTCTTTATGTGTGCTTTGACAGCACGGCTAGACTCTCTGCGTGTGCTTTGACATCAGGGCTATACTCTTTATGTGTGCTTTGACATCACGGCTAGACTCTCTATGTGTGCTTTGACATCACGGCTAGACTCTTTATGTGTGCTTTGACATCAGGGCTATACTCTTTATGTGTGCTTTGACATCACGGCTAGACTCTCTATGTGTGCTTTGACATCAGGGCTATACTCTGTATGTGGTCTTTGACAGCACGGCTAGACTCTCTGCATGTGCTTTGACATCACGGCTAGACTCTTTATGTGTTCTTTGACATCAGGGCTATACTCTTTATGTGGTCTTTGACAGCACGGCTAGACTCTCTGCGTGTGCTTTGACATCACGGCTAGACTCTCTGCGTGTGCTTTGACATCACGGCTAGACTCTTTATGTGTGCTTTGACATCAGGGCTATACTCTTTATGTGGTCTTTGACAGCACGGCTAGACTCTCTGCGTGTGCTTTGACATCACGGCTAGACTCTTTATGTGTGCTTTGACATCAGGGCTATACTCTTTATGTGTGCTTTGACATCACGGCTAGACTCTTTATGTGTGCTTTGACATCACGGCTATACTCTTTATGTGGTCTTTGACAGCACGGCTAGACTCTCTGCGTGTGCTTTGACAGCACGGCTAGACTCTCTGCGTGTGCTTTGACATCAGGGCTATACTCTTTATGTGGTCTTTGACAGCACGGCTAGACTCTCTGCGTGTGCTTTGACATCACGGCTAGACTCTTTATGTGTTCTATGACAGCACGGCTAGACTCCTTTGGCTGCCCCCGCTGGCCGCCGGCGTTACTGCACGCTCGAGCCAGCATAAACTGGTTAACTTGCATCCATAGTTTCCCAGGTTCGGCTAGACTCCTTTGGCTGCCCCCGCTGGCCGCCGGCGTTACTGCACGCTCGAGCCAGCATAAACTGGTTAACTTGCATCCATAGTTTCCCAGGTTCGGCTATACTAGGGGGTAGGATTACGGAAGAAAACCACGTGGTGTGATCCCAAAACTAGAGGATGGTGGACAACCGAGGATGCTCTACTAGGGCCACTTGGTTTTAACTAGCTAGCATGCTGCTACCGGAAGTTAGCTTTCTATAGGGTCTACAGACTTGTCCTTTTGGAATCCTCTTCAAGGCTTCCAGGACAATGATCCCATCAAGTTTCAAGCACTTAAAATCTTTCCCTGAGGAGATATGAGCCTTTGAAGGAGTGAAATTGGTGTTTTGGGGGGGTCTTCAAACCACTCCCACGCAGAGATGCTAAGGGCTACAGAGTCACAACCAACATGGTTGGATCCCATTTGGCAGTGGCTACAACGTCAAAAAGAAAGCTAAGCTCTGACATGTTCAGAGCAAAAAAAGCTCTGATCAGCTCAGACTATTCAGGTGGTCTCAGGTTTGTTAGGCCTGACACCCTCTTTAAATCCTGGATTTCATACAGCCAATTAAGCCTTGTGGATATTTTTAAGGGGATTTCACCCAATGACCTCATTGTAGGCCCTCTACTGAGTGTCTGTGAGAAAAATGGGAGAAAACAAATGAATATTTAGGAGTTTATTGTCATTTTTGCACTTGTCAAAAAAGATCAAAAGAAAACTACATTAGGGTCTGGTTAGGGCCCTTAACTTGCAGCTTTTGACCCCATATTTCAGGGTATGCATGTTGAGAAGCCCCTCTTGGTTTAGGAAAAGGATCCAGATCTCTAAGTGGTTTTAAAGTAATTAATTTGAATTAAAAGACTGCTTCGTGAGGAGAATGTGTTGGCCTTGGCGTCAGAGCTTGACCCTGCGTGTGCTTTGACATCAGCGCTAGACTCTTTATCCCTTATGCTACTCCAACTGTTATAACAGTAACACATGTGGATATACTTGTATCTTTGTAATTATACATCATATGTGACCTTAGGTACAACAGTTTCAACGATTAGCTTCTGTACAACCTGTTTCCTCATAATAAGTGTACAAAATGACATGTTACGATACCAGGTAAGTATTACATCACACAGTGTCTATTAGAATAAAACTTATTAGTCAAAATTGAACATGTTTCTGTCCCTCTCTCAAAGAAAAGTGCACTCAATAATACATCACAACATAATAAACAGTGGATATTAATATTGGTATTCAAGCCTTCACATTTTCCATCCTTTTATTTCTTTAACCCTCTGGGAGGGGGACTTGAGGTGAGACGTGCATCCCCAGGTGGTTGGGTTTAGTAGAAACCCACTGGTAGTGGTATATTAATTGATTGTGAGTTCAAATCAAATACCTTGAGGTGAGACAGCTAAGTAGTCATCCTCAATACAGGTTTACAATAAAGGACTTGAGATGACGTCATAAATGGTATGTAAACTAAACAATAATATAAAGCTACAACAATGGGTTGTATCAGTTCATAACTCTATGTGTGTGTGTTACTTAAATAGAGTGGAAATCTCTAAACAAACACAACAGCACACCTATGTTATAAATGTTTTCATAAAGAATTGTATTTTTGGTGACTTCCCATCAGGCCCCAGAGTAATACTGCACCTCTTTAGAAAGATTAAGACCTAAATCATCAGAATCTGCAATAATAATCACAATAAACACAAGCAATGACATTTTCACAAGCCTTTCCAGTCCAAAAATCATGTTTTTCGGTTCAGAAATAAAGAAATGAGCCATTTGTTTCATAAATCTTCGTTGCACCATAATGAAAGACCACTTGAAATGACCGTCTGCTTCCGCCTGTGTCATTTGACGAGCTTTCAGATGCGTTTGTGGAACGAGGAAACCGTAGGACCTCAAAACACGGAGAAAGAAATCTATGAGGTATAGCTGTTGCTTTCTCGCAGCTCGCGACGTCAATACTTTACACACAGTGATCCCACTACTACTGGAAGATGCGCACAGTCTCAATGGTTACATACGTGGTACTCTTTTCGAAATCCGTCGTTGTTAGACCCTCTGCGTGTCCTTTGACATCACGGCTAGACTCTTTATATGTTCTTGGGAATGGCTGCGTAACCGCACGCATGCGCCCCGTCACGACTTGTCCCTGCCGTCTTACTCTATAGGACCAGGGGTCCGGTTCCCTAAATCGAGCGAATAATGTGTTTTAACTCCGGGGGTGGGCTTAAGTTTGGGGGCCCGGGGTCGGGAGGTGAGCAAGGTTGGATGGGGTTTGAAGTCGCAAGATTGTTGCCGTCTTTTTTCCACCGACTCAATTTAGCTGTACTTTTAACGTTATTAAAAGGGTTAGGGGGTTAGGGTTAGGGTTAGGATTACGGAAGAAAACCACGTGGTGTGATCCCTCAGCTAATATCTTTTGTTCTGAAGCCGCCAGAGACTTGAACGTCGCACTTGTCAATACTAACTAGTGGATTACCGATCGATTGGTAGGAACCTCGACATTGTGGGACCTCGGGAAGGCCCTTTTCTGACATGTGCGTCAAAAGCGTGATGATCCCTCGCAATGTGTTGGCCTTGGCGTCAGAGCTTGACCCTGCGTGTGCTTTGACATCACGGCTAGACTCTTTATGTGGTCTTTGACAGCACGGCTAGACTCTCTGCGTGTGCTTTGACATCAGGGCTATACTCTTTATGTGGTCTTTGACAGCACGGCTAGACTCTCTGCGTGTGCTTTGACATCAGGGCTATACTCTTTATGTGGTCTTTGACAGCACGGCTGGACTCTCTGCGTGTGCTTTGACATCACGGCTAGACTCTTTATGGTATTCAAGCCTTCACATTTTCCATCGTTTTATTTCTTTAACCCTCTGGGAGGGGGACTTGAGGTGAGACATGCACCCCCAGGTGGTTGGGTTCAGTAGAAAACCACTGGTAGTGGTTATATTAATTGATTGTGAGTTCAAATCAAATACCTTGAGGTGAGACAGCTAAGTAGTCATCCTCAATACAGGTTTACAATAAAGGACTTGAGATGACGTCATAAACCGACTTAAGGTTAGGTGTGGAAGATGATGCTTTGTGGTTAGGGGGTGTGCATCTGCAAAAAGAGGGCAGCCCATGAGCCACATGGGAGGTGTCCAGAGACTGGCGGGTTAGGTTTGGGGTTGAGTTAGGGGGGTTGGGTTAGGTTTTTCATCTTTACTCATGAATCTCCCTACGTTCGCCCGACGGCTTGGTAGTTGAATGGAAACTCACGGCGGTGCACGGGCCGACGCATGTCATTTAGTAATACCTCCTCCGAAGATCTATTCACCCAGTGGGCAGTATTCATAAGGGGATGGTAAGAGGTAAAGTAAGAAGGAACCGGGTTGGGGTCCATATTGGTCAAATGATTAGTATGGGTAAGCTTTTGGTTGAGTAAGGCAAGGCAAGGCAAGTTTATTTGTATAGCACATTTCAACAACAAGGCGATTCAAAGTGCTTCACATAAAACCATTAAGAGCATCAAAACATAATGCAGAGAAAACAGGATTTAAAACAGTTAAGAAAACATTAACACAGTAGAAAACAGGATTTAAAACAGTTAAGAAAACATTAAAACAGTCAAAAAGATAAATAAAAAATAAAAATTGAATAAAAGTTGCAGTGCAGTTTAAGAAATAAAATGCAGTAGTGAGATGCAGCAATTGAATCTGGATCAATTAAAGGCAACAGCAAACAGAAAAGTCTTCAATCTGGATTTAAAGGAGCTGAGGGTCTCAGCAGACCTGCAGCTTTCAGGGACCTTGTTCCAGATATGTGGAGCAGAAAAGCTGAACGCTGCTTCTCCATGTTTAGTTCTGACTCTTGGAACAGAAAGTAGACCCGTCCCAGACGACCTGAGGGGTCGGGATGGTTCATAAGGTAGCAGCAGATCACAAACATACTTAGGCCCTAAACCATTCAGTGCTTTATAAACCAGCAGCAGGATTTTAAAGTCAATTCTTTGTTTGACAGGAAGCCAGTGCAAAGACCTCAGAACTGGTGTGATGTGATCCACTTTCCTGGTCTTAGTGAGGACTCGAGCTGCAGCGTTCTGAATCAGCTGCAGCTTTCTGATTGACTTTTTACAGAGGCCTGTGAACACACCGTTACAGTAGTCCAGTCTACTGAAGATAAATGCATGGACAAGTTTCTCCAAATCCTGTTGAGACATAAGTCCTCTAACCCTTGATATATTCTTCAGGTGGTAGTAGGCTGATTTTGTAATTGTCTTGATATGGCTGTTCAGGTTGAGGTCTGAATCCATAACTACACCTAGATTTCTGGCTTGGTTTGAGGTTTTTAACGTCAGTGATTGAAGCTGAGCGCTGACTTTCAAGGTAAGGTGCTGGTAGGAAATTGGTAGAAGTTAGGTGAGAGGAACTGGGTAGGGGTTATTATTGGTAGAGTATTGGTTCAGGTAAGTACTTGTTTGAGTAATGTGCTGGTAGGAAATTGGTTGAGGTTCGGCGAGAGGGCCGGTGAGTGGGTTGAAGTTAGGCGTGAATAGGTAAGTGGTTGAGGTAAGGTAAAAGGACTGGGTTGGGTTAGCAATAGTTGAGGTCAAGGTTGAGTTTAGGCGCTGGTAGGTAGTGGTTGAGGTTAGGTGAGAGTTTAGGCAAATTCCTGGTTGAGTTTAGGTGTTGGTAGGCAATTGGTTGAGGTTAGGTGAGAGTTTAGGCAAATTCCTGGTTAAGTTTAGGTGTTGGCAGGCAGTTGGTTGAGGATTACGGAAGAAAACCACGTGGTGTGATCCCAAAGCTAGAGGATGGTGGACAACAGAGGATGCTCTACTAGGGCCACTTGGTTTTAACTAGCTAGCATGCTGCTACCGGAAGTTAGCTTTCTATAGGGTCTACAGACTTGTGCTTTTAGAATCCTGTTCAAGGCTTCCAGGACAAGGATCACATCAAGTTTCAAGCACTTTTACCTTTTTTCTGAGGAGATATGAACTGTTGAAGGAGTAAAATTGGTGTTTTGGGGGGGCTTTGACATCACGGCTAGACTCTTTATGTGGTCTTTGACAGCACGGCTAGACTCTCTGCGTGTGCTTTGACATCAGGGCTATACTCTTTATGTGGTCTTTGACAGCACGGCTAGACTCTCTGCGTGTGCTTTGACATCACGGCTAGACTCTTTATGTGTGCTTTGACATCAGGGCTATACTCTTTATGTGGTCTTTGACAGCACGGCTAGACTCTCTGCGTGTGCTTTGACATCACGGCTAGACTCTTTATGTGTTCTTTGACAGCACGGCTAGACTCCTTTGGCTGCCCCCGCTGGCCGCCGGCGTTACTGCACGCTCGAGCCGGCATAAACTGGTTAACTTGCATCCATAGTTTCCCAGGTTAGGCTATACCTGGTTAGGGGGTAGGATTACGGAAGAAAACCACGTGGTGTGATCCCTCAGCTAATATCTTTTGTTCTGAAGCCGCCAGAGACTTGAACGTCGCACTTGTCAATACTAACTAGTGGATTACCGATCGATTGGTAGGAACCTCGACATTGTGGGACCTCGGGAAGGCCCTTTTCTGACATGTGCGTCAAAAGCGTGATGATCCCTCGCAATGTGTTGGCCTTGGCGTCAGAGCTTGACCCTGCGTGTGCTTTGACATCAGGGCTATACTCTTTATGTGGTCTTTGACAGCACGGCTAGACTCTCTGCGTGTGCTTTGACATCAGGGCTATACTCTTTATGTGGTCTTTGACAGCACGGCTAGACTCTCTGCGTGTGCTTTGACATCACGGCTAGACTCTTTATGTGTGCTTTGACATCAGGGCTATACTCTTTATGTGGTCTTTGACAGCACGGCTAGACTCTCTGCGTGTGCTTTGACATCACGGCTAGACTCTTTATGTGTGCTTTGACATCACGGCTAGACTCTTTATGTGGTCTTTGACAGCACGGCTAGACTCTTTATGTGGTCTTTGACAGCACGGCTAGACTCTTTATGTGGTCTTTGACATCACGGCTAGACTCTTTATGTGTGCTTTGACATCAGGGCTATACTCTTTATGTGTGCTTTGACATCACGGCTAGACTCTTTATGTGTTCTTTGACAGCACGGCTAGACTCTTTATGTGGTCTTTGACAGCACGGCTAGACTCTCTGCGTGTGCTTTGACATCACGGCTAGACTCTCTGCGTGTGCTTTGACATCACGGCTAGACTCTTTATGTGGTCTTTGACAGCACGGCTAGACTCTTTATGTGGTCTTTGACAGCACGGCTAGACTCTCTGCGTGTGCTTTGACATCAGGGCTATACTCTTTATGTGGTCTTTGACAGCACGGCTAGACTCTCTGCGTGTGCTTTGACATCACGGCTAGACTCTTTATGTGTGCTTTGACATCACGGCTAGACTCTTTATGTGGTCTTTGACAGCACGGCTAGACTCTTTATGTGGTCTTTGACATCACGGCTAGACTCTTTATGTGTGCTTTGACATCACGGCTATACTCTTTATGTGGTCTTTGACAGCACGGCTAGACTCTCTGCGTGTGCTTTGACAGCACGGCTAGACTCTCTGCGTGTGCTTTGACATCAGGGCTATACTCTTTATGTGGTCTTTGACAGCACGGCTAGACTCTCTGCGTGTGCTTTGACAGCACGGCTAGACTCTCTGCGTGTGCTTTGACATCAGGGCTATACTCTTTATGTGGTCTTTGACAGCACGGCTAGACTCTCTGCGTGTGCTTTGACATCACGGCTAGACTCTTTATGTGTGCTTTGACATCAGGGCTATACTCTTTATGTGTGCTTTGACATCACGGCTAGACTCTCTGCGTGTGCTTTGACATCACGGCTAGACTCTTTATGTGTGCTTTGACATCACGGCTAGACTCTTTATGTGGTCTTTGACAGCACGGCTAGACTCTTTATGTGGTCTTTGACATCACAGCTAGACTCTTTATGTGTGCTTTGACATCACGGCTATACTCTTTATGTGGTCTTTGACAGCACGGCTAGACTCTCTGCGTGTGCTTTGACAGCACGGCTAGACTCTCTGCGTGTGCTTTGACATCACGGCTATACTCTTTATGTGGTCTTTGACAGCACGGCTAGACTCTCTGCGTGTGCTTTGACAGCACGGCTAGACTCTCTGCGTGTGCTTTGACATCACGGCTAGACTCTTTATGTGTTCTATGACAGCACGGCTAGACTCCTTTGGCTGCCCCCGCTGGCCGCCGGCGTTACTGCACGCTCGAGCCAGCATAAACTGGTTAACTTGCATCCATAGTTTCCCAGGTTCGGCTAGACTCCTTCGGCTGCCCCCGCTGGCCGCCGGCGTTACTGCACGCTCGAGCCAGCATAAACTGGTTAACTTGCATCCATAGTTTCCCAGGTTCGGCTATACTAGGGGGTAGGATTACGGAAGAAAACCACGTGGTGTGATCCCAAAACTAGAGGATGGTGGACAACCGAGGATGCTCTACTAGGGCCACTTGGTTTTAACTAGCTAGCATGCTGCTACCGGAAGTTAGCTTTCTATAGGGTCTACAGACTTGTCCTTTTGGAATCCTCTTCAAGGCTTCCAGGACAATGATCCCATCAAGTTTCAAGCACTTAAAATCTTTCCCTGAGGAGATATGAGCCTTTGAAGGAGTGAAATTGGTGTTTTGGGGGGGTCTTCAAACCACTCCCACGCAGAGATGCTAAGGGCTACAGAGTCACAACCAACATGGTTGGATCCCATTTGGCAGTGGCTACAACGTCAAAAAGAAAGCTAAGCTCTGACATGTTCAGAGCAAAAAAAGCTCTGATCAGCTCAGACTATTCAGGTGGTCTCAGGTTTGTTAGGCCTGACACCCTCTTTAAATCCTGGATTTCATACAGCCAATTAAGCCTTGTGGATATTTTTAAGGGGATTTCACCCAATGACCTCATTGTAGGCCCTCTACTGAGTGTCTGTGAGAAAAATGGGAGAAAACAAATGAATATTTAGGAGTTTATTGTCATTTTTGCACTTGTCAAAAAAGATCAAAAGAAAACTACATTAGGGTCTGGTTAGGGCCCTTAACTTGCAGCTTTTGACCCCATATTTCAGGGTATGCATGTTGAGAAGCCCCTCTTGGTTTAGGAAAAGGATCCAGATCTCTAAGTGGTTTTAAAGTAATTAATTTGAATTAAAAGACTGCTTCGTGAGGAGAATGTGTTGGCCTTGGCGTCAGAGCTTGACCCTGCGTGTGCTTTGACATCAGCGCTAGACTCTTTATCCCTTATGCTACTCCAACTGTTATAACAGTAACACATGTGGATATACTTGTATCTTTGTAATTATACATCATATGTGACCTTAGGTACAACAGTTTCAACGATTAGCTTCTGTACAACCTGTTTCCTCATAATAAGTGTACAAAATGACATGTTACGATACCAGGTAAGTATTACATCACACGGTGTCTATTAGAATAAAACTTATTAGTCAAAATTGAACATGTTTCTGTCCCTCTCTCAAAGAAAAGTGCACTCAATAATACATCACAACATAATAAACAGTGGATATTAATATTGGTATTCAAGCCTTCACATTTTCCATCCTTCTTTTTCTTTAACCCTCTGGGAGGGGGACTTGAGGTGAGACGTGCATCCCCAGGTGGTTGGGTTTAGTAGAAACCCACTGGTAGTGGTATATTAATTGATTGTGAGTTCAAATCAAATACCTTGAGGTGAGACAGCTAAGTAGTCATCCTCAATACAGGTTTACAATAAAGGACTTGAGATGACGTCATAAATGGTATGTAAACTAAACAATAATATAAA
This sequence comes from Myoxocephalus aenaeus, assembly GCA_038501785.1. NCBI lineage: Eukaryota > Metazoa > Chordata > Actinopteri > Perciformes > Cottidae > Myoxocephalus > Myoxocephalus aenaeus. Next base: position 544,129 of record JBAMJR010000108.1, read on the forward strand.
GCTACAACAATGGGTTGTATCAGTTCATAACTCTATGTGTGTGTGTTACTTAAATAGAGTGGAAATCTCTAAACAAACACAACAGCACACCTATGTTATAAATGTTTTCATAAAGAATTGTATTTTTGGTGACTTCCCATCAGGCCCCAGAGTAATACTGCACCTCTTTAGAAAGATTAAGACCTAAATCATCAGAATCTGCTATAATAATCACAATAAACACAAGCAATGACATTTTCACAAGCCTTTCCAGTCCAAAAATCATGTTTTTCGGTTCAGAAATAAAGAAATGAGCCATTTGTTTCATAAATCTTCGTTGCACCATAATGAAAGACCACTTGAAATGACCGTCTGCTTCCGCCTGTGTCATTTGACGAGCTTTCAGATGCGTTTGTGGAACGAGGAAACCGTAGGACCTCAAAACACGGAGAAAGAAATCTATGAGGTATAGCTGTTGCTTTCTCGCAGCTCGCGACGTCAATACTTTACACACAGTGATCCCACTACTACTGGAAGATGCGCACAGTCTCAATGGTTACATACGTGGTACTCTTTTCGAAATCCGTCGTTGTTAGACCCTCTGCGTGTCCTTTGACATCACGGCTAGACTCTTTATATGTTCTTGGGAATGGCTGCGTAACCGCACGCATGCGCCCCGTCACGACTTGTCCCCGCCGTCTTACTCTATAGGACCAGGGGTCCGGTTCCCTAAATCGAGCGAATAATGTGTTTTAACTCCGGGGGTGGGCTTAAGTTTGGGGGCCCGGGGTCGGGAGGTGAGCAAGGTTGGATGGGGTTTGAAGTCGCAAGATTGTTGCCGTCTTTTTTCCACCGACTCAATTTAGCTGTACTTTTAACGTTATTAAAAGGGTTAGGGGGTTAGGGTTAGGGTTAGGATTACGGAAGAAAACCACGTGGTGTGATCCCTCAGCTAATATCTTTTGTTCTGAAGCCGCCAGAGACTTGAACGTCGCACTTGTCAATACTAACTAGTGGATTACCGATCGATTGGTAGGAACCTCGACATTGTGGGACCTCGGGAAGGCCCTTTTCTGACATGTGCGTCAAAAGCGTGATGATCCCTCGCAATCTGTTGGCCTTGGCGTCAGAGCTTGACCCTGCGTGTGCTTTGACATCACGGCTAGACTCTTTATGTGGTCTTTGACAGCACGGCTAGACTCTCTGCGTGTGCTTTGACATCAGGGCTATACTCTTTATGTGGTCTTTGACAGCACGGCTAGACTCTCTGCGTGTGCTTTGACATCACGGCTAGACTCTTTATGTGTTCTTTGACATCAGGGCTATACTCTTTATGTGGTCTTTGACATCACGGCTAGACTCTCTGCGTGTGCTTTGACATCACGGCTAGACTCTTTATGTGGTCTTTGACAGCACGGCTAGACTCCTTTGGCTGCCCCCGCTGGCCGCCGGCGTTACTGCACGCTCGAGCCGGCATAAACTGGTTAACTTGCATCCATAGTTTCCCAGGTTAGGCTATACCTGGTTAGGGGGTAGGATTACGGAAGAAAACCACGTGGTGTGATCCCTCAGCTAATATCTTTTCTTCTGAAGCCGCCAGAGACTTGAACGTCGCACTTGTCAATACTAACTAGTGGATTACCGATCGATTGGTAGGAACCTCGACATTGTGGGACCTCGGGAAGGCCCTTTCCTGACATGTGCGTCAAAAGCGTGATGATCCCTCGCAATCTGTTGGCCTTGGCGTCAGAGCTTGACCCTGCGTGTGCTTTGACATCACGGCTAGACTCTTTATGTGGTCTTTGACAGCACGGCTAGACTCTCTGCGTGTGCTTTGACATCAGGGCTATACTCTTTATGTGGTCTTTGACAGCACGGCTAGACTCTCTGCGTGTGCTTTGACATCACGGCTAGACTCTTTATGTGTGCTTTGACATCAGGGCTATACTCTTTATGTGGTCTTTGACAGCACGGCTAGACTCTCTGCATGTGCTTTGACATCACGGCTAGACTCTTTATGTGTTCTTTGACAGCACGGCTAGACTCTTTATGTGGTCTTTGACAGCACGGCTAGACTCTCTGCGTGTGCTTTGACATCACGGCTAGACTCTCTATGTGTGCTTTGACATCACGGCTAGACTCTTTATGTGTGCTTTGACATCACGGCTAGACTCTCTATGTGTGCTTTGACATCAGGGCTATACTCTGTATGTGGTCTTTGACAGCACGGCTAGACTCTCTGCGTGTGCTTTGACATCACGGCTAGACTCTCTATGTGTGCTTTGACATCACGGCTAGACTCTTTATGTGTGCTTTGACATCACGGCTAGACTCTCTATGTGTGCTTTGACATCAGGGCTATACTCTTTATGTGGTCCTTGACAGCACGGCTAGACTCTCTGCGTGTGCTTTGACATCACGGCTAGACTCTTTATGTGTGCTTTGACAGCACGGCTAGACTCTCTGCGTGTGCTTTGACATCAGGGCTATACTCTTTATGTGTGCTTTGACATCACGGCTAGACTCTCTATGTGTGCTTTGACATCACGGCTAGACTCTTTATGTGTGCTTTGACATCAGGGCTATACTCTTTATGTGTGCTTTGACATCACGGCTAGACTCTCTATGTGTGCTTTGACATCAGGGCTATACTCTGTATGTGGTCTTTGACAGCACGGCTAGACTCTCTGCATGTGCTTTGACATCACGGCTAGACTCTTTATGTGTTCTTTGACATCAGGGCTATACTCTTTATGTGGTCTTTGACAGCACGGCTAGACTCTCTGCGTGTGCTTTGACATCACGGCTAGACTCTCTGCGTGTGCTTTGACATCACGGCTAGACTCTTTATGTGTGCTTTGACATCAGGGCTATACTCTTTATGTGGTCTTTGACAGCACGGCTAGACTCTCTGCGTGTGCTTTGACATCACGGCTAGACTCTTTATGTGTGCTTTGACATCAGGGCTATACTCTTTATGTGTGCTTTGACATCACGGCTAGACTCTTTATGTGTGCTTTGACATCACGGCTATACTCTTTATGTGGTCTTTGACAGCACGGCTAGACTCTCTGCGTGTGCTTTGACAGCACGGCTAGACTCTCTGCGTGTGCTTTGACATCAGGGCTATACTCTTTATGTGGTCTTTGACAGCACGGCTAGACTCTCTGCGTGTGCTTTGACATCACGGCTAGACTCTTTATGTGTTCTATGACAGCACGGCTAGACTCCTTTGGCTGCCCCCGCTGGCCGCCGGCGTTACTGCACGCTCGAGCCAGCATAAACTGGTTAACTTGCATCCATAGTTTCCCAGGTTCGGCTAGACTCCTTTGGCTGCCCCCGCTGGCCGCCGGCGTTACTGCACGCTCGAGCCAGCATAAACTGGTTAACTTGCATCCATAGTTTCCCAGGTTCGGCTATACTAGGGGGTAGGATTACGGAAGAAAACCACGTGGTGTGATCCCAAAACTAGAGGATGGTGGACAACCGAGGATGCTCTACTAGGGCCACTTGGTTTTAACTAGCTAGCATGCTGCTACCGGAAGTTAGCTTTCTATAGGGTCTACAGACTTGTCCTTTTGGAATCCTCTTCAAGGCTTCCAGGACAATGATCCCATCAAGTTTCAAGCACTTAAAATCTTTCCTGAGGAGATATGAGCCTTTGAAGGAGTGAAATTGGTGTTTTGGGGGGGTCTTCAAACCACTCCCACGCAGAGATGCTAAGGGCTACAGAGTCACAACCAACATGGTTGGATCCCATTTGGCAGTGGCTACAACGTCAAAAAGAAAGCTAAGCTCTGACATGTTCAGAGCAAAAAAAGCTCTGATCAGCTCAGACTATTCAGGTGGTCTCAGGTTTGTTAGGCCTGACACCCTCTTTAAATCCTGGATTTCATACAGCCAATTAAGCCTTGTGGATATTTTTAAGGGGATTTCACCCAATGACCTCATTGTAGGCCCTCTACTGAGTGTCTGTGAGAAAAATGGGAGAAAACAAATGAATATTTAGGAGTTTATTGTCATTTTTGCACTTGTCAAAAAAGATCAAAAGAAAACTACATTAGGGTCTGGTTAGGGCCCTTAACTTGCAGCTTTTGACCCCATATTTCAGGGTATGCATGTTGAGAAGCCCCTCTTGGTTTAGGAAAAGGATCCAGATCTCTAAGTGGTTTTAAAGTAATTAATTTGAATTAAAAGACTGCTTCGTGAGGAGAATGTGTTGGCCTTGGCGTCAGAGCTTGACCCTGCGTGTGCTTTGACATCAGCGCTAGACTCTTTATCCCTTATGCTACTCCAACTGTTATAACAGTAACACATGTGGATATACTTGTATCTTTGTAATTATACATCATATGTGACCTTAGGTACAACAGTTTCAACGATTAGCTTCTGTACAACCTGTTTCCTCATAATAAGTGTACAAAATGACATGTTACGATACCAGGTAAGTATTACATCACACAGTGTCTATTAGAATAAAACTTATTAGTCAAAATTGAACATGTTTCTGTCCCTCTCTCAAAGAAAAGTGCACTCAATAATACATCACAACATAATAAACAGTGGATATTAATATTGGTATTCAAGCCTTCACATTTTCCATCCTTTTATTTCTTTAACCCTCTGGGAGGGGGACTTGAGGTGAGACGTGCATCCCCAGGTGGTTGGGTTTAGTAGAAACCCACTGGTAGTGGTATATTAATTGATTGTGAGTTCAAATCAAATACCTTGAGGTGAGACAGCTAAGTAGTCATCCTCAATACAGGTTTACAATAAAGGACTTGAGATGACGTCATAAATGGTATGTAAACTAAACAATAATATAAAGCTACAACAATGGGTTGTATCAGTTCATAACTCTATGTGTGTGTGTTACTTAAATAGAGTGGAAATCTCTAAACAAACACAACAGCACACCTATGTTATAAATGTTTTCATAAAGAATTGTATTTTTGGTGACTTCCCATCAGGCCCCAGAGTAATACTGCACCTCTTTAGAAAGATTAAGACCTAAATCATCAGAATCTGCAATAATAATCACAATAAACACAAGCAATGACATTTTCACAAGCCTTTCCAGTCCAAAAATCATGTTTTTCGGTTCAGAAATAAAGAAATGAGCCATTTGTTTCATAAATCTTCGTTGCACCATAATGAAAGACCACTTGAAATGACCGTCTGCTTCCGCCTGTGTCATTTGACGAGCTTTCAGATGCGTTTGTGGAACGAGGAAACCGTAGGACCTCAAAACACGGAGAAAGAAATCTATGAGGTATAGCTGTTGCTTTCTCGCAGCTCGCGACGTCAATACTTTACACACAGTGATCCCACTACTACTGGAAGATGCGCACAGTCTCAATGGTTACATACGTGGTACTCTTTTCGAAATCCGTCGTTGTTAGACCCTCTGCGTGTCCTTTGACATCACGGCTAGACTCTTTATATGTTCTTGGGAATGGCTGCGTAACCGCACGCATGCGCCCCGTCACGACTTGTCCCTGCCGTCTTAACTCTATAGGACCAGGGGTCCGGTTCCCTAAATCGAGCGAATAATGTGTTTTAAACTCCGGGGGTGGGCTTAAGTTTGGGGGCCCGGGGTCGGGAGGTGAGCAAGGTTGGATGGGGTTTGAAGTCGCAAGATTGTTGCCGTCTTTTTTCCACCGACTCAATTTAGCTGTACTTTTAACGTTATTAAAAGGGTTAGGGGGTTAGGGTTAGGGTTAGGATTACGGAAGAAAACCACGTGGTGTGATCCCTCAGCTAATATCTTTTGTTCTGAAGCCGCCAGAGACTTGAACGTCGCACTTGTCAATACTAACTAGTGGATTACCGATCGATTGGTAGGAACCTCGACATTGTGGGACCTCGGGAAGGCCCTTTTCTGACATGTGCGTCAAAAGCGTGATGATCCCTCGCAATGTGTTGGCCTTGGCGTCAGAGCTTGACCCTGCGTGTGCTTTGACATCACGGCTAGACTCTTTATGTGGTCTTTGACAGCACGGCTAGACTCTCTGCGTGTGCTTTGACATCAGGGCTATACTCTTTATGTGGTCTTTGACAGCACGGCTAGACTCTCTGCGTGTGCTTTGACATCAGGGCTATACTCTTTATGTGGTCTTTGACAGCACGGCTGGACTCTCTGCGTGTGCTTTGACATCACGGCTAGACTCTTTATGGTATTCAAGCCTTCACATTTTCCATCGTTTTATTTCTTTAACCCTCTGGGAGGGGGACTTGAGGTGAGACATGCACCCCCAGGTGGTTGGGTTCAGTAGAAAACCACTGGTAGTGGTTATATTAATTGATTGTGAGTTCAAATCAAATACCTTGAGGTGAGGACAGCTAAGTAGTCATCCTCAATACAGGTTTACAATAAAGGACTTGAGATGACGTCATAAACCGACTTAAGGTTAGGTGTGGAAGATGATGCTTTGTGGTTAGGGGGTGTGCATCTGCAAAAAGAGGGCAGCCCATGAGCCACATGGGAGGTGTCCAGAGACTGGCGGGTTAGGTTTGGGGTTGAGTTAGGGGGGTTGGGTTAGGTTTTTCATCTTTACCTCATGAATCTCCCTACGTTCGCCCGACGGCTTGGTAGTTGAATGGAAACTCACGGCGGTGCACGGGCCGACGCATGTCATTTAGTAATACCTCCTCCGAAGATCTATTCACCCAGTGGGCAGTATTCATAAGGGGATGGTAAGAGGTAAAGTAAGAAGGAACCGGGTTGGGGTCCATATTGGTCAAATGATTAGTATGGGTAAGCTTTTGGTTGAGTAAGGCAAGGCAAGGCAAGTTTATTTGTATAGCACATTTCAACAACAAGGCGATTCAAAGTGCTTCACATAAAACCATTAAGAGCATCAAAACATAATGCAGAGAAAACAGGATTTAAAACAGTTAAGAAAACATTAACACAGTAGAAAACAGGATTTAAAACAGTTAAGAAAACATTAAAACAGTCAAAAAGATAAATAAAAAATAAAAATTGAATAAAAGTTGCAGTGCAGTTTAAGAAATAAAATGCAGTAGTGAGATGCAGCAATTGAATCTGGATCAATTAAAGGCAACAGCAAACAGAAAAGTCTTCAATCTGGATTTAAAGGAGCTGAGGGTCTCAGCAGACCTGCAGCTTTCAGGGACCTTGTTCCAGATATGTGGAGCAGAAAAGCTGAACGCTGCTTCTCCATGTTTAGTTCTGACTCTTGGAACAGAAAGTAGACCCGTCCCAGACGACCTGAGGGGTCGGGGATGGTTCATAAGGTAGCAGCAGATCACAAACATACTTAGGCCCTAAAACCATTCAGTGCTTTATAAACCAGCAGCAGGATTTTAAAGTCAATTCTTTGTTTGACAGGAAGCCAGTGCAAAGACCTCAGAACTGGTGTGATGTGATCCACTTTCCTGGTCTTAGTGAGGACTCGAGCTGCAGCGTTCTGAATCAGCTGCAGCTTTCTGATTGACTTTTTACAGAGGCCTGTGAACACACCGTTACAGTAGTCCAGTCTACTGAAGATAAATGCATGGACAAGTTTCTCCAAATCCTGTTGAGACATAAGTCCTCTAACCCTTGATATATTCTTCAGGTGGTAGTAGGCTGATTTTGTAATTGTCTTGATATGGCTGTTCAGGTTGAGGTCTGAATCCATAACTACACCTAGATTTCTGGCTTGGTTTGAGGTTTTTAACGTCAGTGATTGAAGCTGAGCGCTGACTTTCAAGGTAAGGTGCTGGTAGGAAATTGGTAGAAGTTAGGTGAGAGGAACTGGGTAGGGGTTATTATTGGTAGAGTATTGGTTCAGGTAAGTACTTGTTTGAGTAATGTGCTGGTAGGAAATTGGTTGAGGTTCGGCGAGAGGGCCGGTGAGTGGGTTGAAGTTAGGCGTGAATAGGTAAGTGGTTGAGGT